>APFE030322665.1:3169-19674 GCA_000404065.3 Pinus taeda
GGGAGAACAAACTTATTTGTGGGTTGATGTGTTTGTCTCATATGTCTTAGACGGAGCCTGAAGTTACGCCAGGTAGCCTTCGAAAATGCTCTTGCTTTGCATCAGCGCAAGTAGATAAATGCGGCTTCAATCAATCTCCGTGAGCTTGTGAACATAGCACTTCATTTGCATTTCACCCCAATATACGTATCAAGTTCAGATCTGATTGTTGATGGTGGACACCGATCAGACACTTGAGAGGCTAAAATCATTCACCTGGCGACTCTAAATCAGTTTTGAGATCAGATCCAAAGACTCCACTGGAGGATGATCCCGACCAGGAGAAACATGAAAGGACAACATGGACAGATCAGGTATTCAAGCTGGAATTGCATCCAAGAAAATTTGTTCTTTGTCATAAATTATTTCTTCTCTTTTCCTAAGAATGTAAATAGGGCTTTCTAGAGTATACTATGCTTGAGAGGAGATCCTCGGCCTACAGTTGATTCTTTCCCTTTGAAAAGTGTGAAAACGTATTTGCATGCCTTTGAGCTAGATCAAGATCCTTTTTCCGAATTTTGTGATGACTGTCTTCAAATTGATGAGCTCCAAGCAGCCAAGTCTAATTCTATACCTGTTGTACATACCCCTACACCTTGTAAAATTCCAGATCGGTACAAACCTCTTGTTTTACCTTCTGTTCTCCATGCTTTCCCCAAAAAGTATGATCTATACTTGCCGACGTTTGATGGTGAATGTAAGAATGTCAATGCTGAGCAACATGTGCAGAATTTTGAGTCTTTTCTAGATCTTTTTGAAATTGATGATGAAGATGTTAGTATTAGGCTTTTTTCTCTTTCTTTGCAAGCGAAAGTGAAGAGTTGGTTAAAAACCCTGACTGACGCAAGCATCTCAGATTTCCAACAGTTCGTCAAAGTTTTTCTCGACAGGTGGATGATCAGACAAAACCTTTTCTTGATTGTAGAAGAGTATAACCAGCTGTAAAGATTGCCAGGGGAGACAGTACAACAATTTTCGGCCAGATTTAATCAAGTTTATTATTCAATGCCAGCTGATATAAGGCGTACTCCTAGATCTGCTCTCTTGCACTATCCGGGTGCCTTTGATCCGGAGATGGAGTTTCAGTTGAGAGAAAGGGATATTGCAACACTTCACAAGATGCAAAACAGTGCAGTGAATGTAGAGGTGCATTTGCTGATCCGAAGGGCAAGGATGAAGGAAGAAGAGATGAAAAAGATAGATCCGTTTGAATCAACATCTCTAGAGGTGAAATTTGACATTTTGGTAAGTGCAGTGGAAACGATGATGGACAAGATCAACGCAAGCAATAATGATTATGTTCTAGCTCATGGCTCACTGATTGAAGAACAACAAGTTGTTGCTCCAAAACATTTTGTTTCTTATCCTAGTTGTCATAGATCTAATAATGATTGTTTTGTAGATCACCTTGGCGAAGAAAGAACTGTTGATATGACCTGCAGGCTTGATGATATGTTTTATACTGATGATTTTCCTCAGTATGATGAGTATGATGATGATTATGTTCTCCAAACAAAAGCTAATCTTACAGTCAAATCAGCAGCTAGTTGGTGGGAGGAAAAAGTTCATTTTCAGCAGCTTGAATACAATGTTCAGCCATCACATATCAGCTATGACAGTGACGAGGAAAGTGCATCAAAGTTTGACGTAAGTGAAGAATCTTTGCCTCTTTGTTTTGATTCGTTTCAGTTCATCAGAGATAACTACCATGCAATCAGAAATCAAATGTCAACAAGTCTTGATGTAGACCATCTTGAGGGCAATGAAAACCTTGTTCAAGATTTTTCATATCCATATTTGTAGCCCCCGAATGCCTTTGATTTTCAAGTTGCAGATGAAGGCATGGAAGTTGACATATTTGATCAAATCATACAAGAAGGTTCCCTACCTTTCTGTTTCGAATCATTTCAGTTTTTGAAGGGAAATTTGCATAGTCCATATTCAGTGAAGAATGAGCAGCATGTAGACAATCATGTAATCACAATGGAACCAATAGAAATGGGATTCCAGCAGTCTTTTCAAGTTTTTCATGATCCAATAGCCGATGTTTTAGATGAGGTTTGCATTCAAAGTCTTTCTCCATTGACTACATGTGAGCTTGAAACATGTGCTGATATGAATTTGATCCGGCAGCCGATTTCTTTCTCATTTTTAGCAGAGGTCTCGTCACAAGGCTCAGATCAAAGTTTGCGTTCATGGTATGAGGAAACGAGAAGTAATATATTAGATGAGCTAAGTTCCAGTGTTCTTGAATTTCATGATCCTTATGCAGTGTTTTTGGAGGCGGATAGAGAATTCATATTATTCAATGGATATGTTTCTAAGTTGTCATGGGAGTTTCCTTTCAGTAGTTCTCTCTTGTTTTTCATAAGTGAGAACTTGCGGAAATTTCAAACAGCAGATGAGATAATTACTTGGTTGCATTGGTTATTTCATTTCACTTGATCAGGTGATGAATGAAATTGTTAGAGTAGGTTGTGATGAATAAGCTCCACTTTGAGCATCATTTTCAGTTGGTCGATTGTGTTTAAGTATTGAGTCAGTTTTTAGTTCAGTCATGAGTCCTTTGTTAGTCCATTTTCAGTCTTGTTGTTAAGTTAGTTTGAGTCGGTTTTCAGTCATGCATTTCAGCTTGAGTTTTTCACTCCATTGCCCAATGGCTGAAAGCACTGGTTTGCTCTCCCAGAGGTCTAAGGTTCTTCGTACCTCTAAGGAGCTACCATCCCCATTGGAGCCCATGTTAGTGTCAGTATTTCCATCCTTCCTCCAGTGATCAAATATGCTCTTACAAAGTGGTTTCAGAGTGTTAAGGTCAAATTTTGTCATTTCAAAAAGTTTTCAAGAAAAATTTGGTCAGTAGGCATTAGGTCTAGGGTTTGCTTTAACTCCTTCTAAAGTTGCCCAAATGCCAATCTATGTCACTATTCAGCTGATTCTATCATCATTCATAGGTTTTCCATTCTCATGTCAGTGTCTAATGAGTCATTTTACATCTTGTTCATGCTTCAGTTGTGCCTTGGCAAGTTCATTTCCATCTCCTAGGGTTTTGAAGCCAATTTCTCTTGGACAGTCAAATCATCAACAAAACTTGTATCCAAATGTTCATACAGCTTCCCCTATCCTTAAAGTACCTTATCAAACACTTCCCATCCCTTAGATCTCCCAAAATCCTCATTTTTGCACAAACCCTAGTTTCTAGCTACAACTTGGCAATTTTCTAGGTTGGGCCTGTGTTTTGCCCTTTTGGACCCTTTCCCCTCACTCAATCGCTGAGATTCCACTTTCCCCTACTCCCTAACATCCCTCCCAACTCCCAAAAATTTCCCCAAGCATTTAGAAGCCCCTATCCCCTTCATTTCGCTCCATTTCGACAAAATTCCTTGTTTCACACATCGGGACAAGTAGCACTCAAATAATGTTCCAGAGAAATCAAAGATGAATTTTTGGAAATGTAGAGAGGGTTTTTTCCCCAACATTCCAAAGACGACAAACCTCCTTCACTTTTTTCACAGGTGTCATGGTTTGAGAGAAATGTCAAGAATACCGTTGCCTCAGGAGAATCAAAGACACCTCTGAAGTGACCTTGGGAAAATCACGTTTTCTCCTAGCTTGGTTGGCCAAATGATTTTCTCGATGGGTAAAATGATAACTAGACACAAATAGATTTCCAATGAGCTATCATGAGCTCAATTTGGGGTTGAGGAAGGCATTCAAAAGTTGACTGCAACAACCCTCTTCCTTGAGGCAGCCTCATTTGGCACTTTCTGACCAGTCTTGGGAGATTTGATTTTTGATAGGTCAAATCAGCTCCAAATTTAAAAATTCCAGTTGGGTTGGAAATTAGACTTGAGTAAATTTCCAATGAGCTATCCTACGCCCAATTTTGACACTGGGAAGGCCTCCAAAAGCCTCATGAAATAGCGCGACATGTCAAGCTAGGTGCGCGACTTGTTGGGAGGTGCGCGACCTGTCAAACTGTCTCCCACAGAGAAATTTAGCAACGGGTGCGACACGTCAAGAGGGGCGCGACTTGTTGGGCATGGTGCATGACCTGTCAAACTGTCTTCCCCCAACTCAATTCAGAATTTTCTCAAGCTTCCTTTAATTCATCAAACCGATTGAGCTTAGTGAGTGTTATCTCCACATCAAGTGGAAGGGGCCTCGCTTTCTTCACCAGCACAGGCAGCACAGAGGGGCAAACAACCCATGATTGATGAGGGGCCATCAGGAGTTCCAGATACTAAGGTTATTGATCTTGAGGCTAGTTCTCCTAGCCGAGAGGCAAAGGAGATCATTCAACATCTCAGAGCTGAAAATGATGCCTTACAGAGGAGATTTGAGGGTGCCCAATGGACCATCACTTACCTGGAGCAACGCAACAAACAGTTGGAGGAGGAGAAAGCACTTGATGAGCTATGGAGGATTCGTAGTGACCGAATCTTGAACCGAAGAAGACCCGGTGACCCATTGCCTACTGACCGAGAGTCCATGCTCATCCAGGCAAATGCACATTTGGAGAGGCTGTTGGCTAAGGCCAACCAAGAGAAGGAACATGAAAAACCATTACT
The DNA here is from genome assembly GCA_000404065.3 of Pinus taeda. Classification (NCBI taxonomy): domain Eukaryota; kingdom Viridiplantae; phylum Streptophyta; class Pinopsida; order Pinales; family Pinaceae; genus Pinus; species Pinus taeda. Next base: position 7,777 of record APFE030322665.1, read on the forward strand.
GGGCAAGAATGCATGTGTGCAAGGCCAAAATGAAGATGTTTCAAAGGCGATTGACCGAGGCTCTAAAGGGGAGAAAGAGGCCAAATCCCCTCCGTATCTTAGCCGAGGCTTCCTTGAAGGAGCATAGCACCAAATAGCTCAGCCACAGCACAAATTTCAAAAAAATTTGAGCATTTTGGGTCATTTTTGGTAATTTCTTGGCAATTTACAGGTTTTTGCTCATTAACGCGTCTCACCCCCGGTGAGACACGTCGTCCTGGTAACTCCATTTGACAAAAACTCAGCATTTCCAGATTTTTCATGCAAAGTTTCATATGCACATGGATGGACTTGAGATTTTGTGAAGTTTTGGGCCTCCAGAAAGTCAAAAAACATGCAAAATTTCAGTTTTGCCACCTTTTTGAACTGCAGAAAGCCGTCTTTGGAGATTTGATTTTTGACAGGGCAAATGAACTCCAAATCCCAAAATTCCAGTTCGGTTGGAATGTAGACTCACAGAAATTTTCAACAAGCCTACGCTTGCCCAACTTGGCCAAATGAAAGTGCCCCAAACATGGCTCCAAAGGGGCGCGACATGTCAGGCAGAATTGCCCAGAAATGCACTATACAGCCCAGAAAACGCAAATTTGACTCAGTTTGACTTTTTGAGGTGAATGATGATTCTCTTTGATGTAATTATGGTACTTTCTAGACACTTTTACCCTTATGTAACTCTTCTAGAAGATTCATGCATGAAAATGGTACAAATTAAATGAATGAATTGGTTTCCAAGTTTATAGAGGCAAGTTGTTATGATTGCCTAGTTTGTAGTGCTAAGTTTAGAAGTGGTTGAAACAACTCCTAGGAGAGTGAGCTCGACCCCTAGAGGCAGGGAAAGAGGTTATATCATCTATATTATGTACTTTCTTAGTCTTTTTCAGGGGTTGGAAGGTTGGACTCTTGAGGGAGAAGCTATGATTGTATTATTTCACTGTATCTCTGCAATTTTTGGCTAAGGAAGACCAGGGTTCTACAGTCCTCTTTGGGATTCTTGTGGACTCATGTGTTGATGGTGTGTTTCCCAATGTTCTTGTAAGCTTTGTTATGTGATTCATTTCTTTTCTTTACTTCTACACATTGAACAAATGAAGTGTTAAAGTAAGAATTCATGCTTGCCATGCTCTGCTTTTAAGTTTGTTTAATTTCAATGTTTTCTACTGTCTAAAGAGAATTCAAAGTTATTGTTTGCTCTCTTTATCTCTATTTCTTTCATTCTTGACCATCCACGTCAGTTAAAGACATCAATATTGTCTCCTACCTCACCCCAAGTAACCCCCTGCAGAAACTGTGTCCAATCCCCCCACCCAAAATTGTCATCCCCTCAATTTGCCACCAAAAACACTAAAAACCCCAAATCAACCTTTCTGATCAGTTTACTAGCCTAAAATCAGTGTTACCTTATTGGTCTTCTCATCTATTGGATATTTTATGAGATAGATCGGAGAGAGACTTCTCCTGCCCCGTAGGGCTAGCTACGAGGCTAAATGGTTTGATGTAGCCTTGAGGTTTACCTTTCTCAACCTGAGGTGAAATTTCAAGCGCTAACATACTGGCAACCATACTAGGGAGAACAAACTTATTTTTGGGTTGATGTCTTTGTCTCATAAGTCTTAGACGGAGCCTGAAGTTACGCCAGGTAGCCTTTGAAAATGCTCTTGCTTTGCATCAACGCAAGTAGATAAACGCTGCTTCACTCAATCTCCGTGAGCTTGTGAACATAGCACTTCATTTGCATTTCACCCCAATATATGTATCAAGTTCAGATCTGATTGTTGATGGTGGACACTGATCAGACACTTGACAGGCTGAAATCATTCACCTGGCGAATCTAAATCAGTTCTGAGATCAGATCCAAAGACCCCACTGGAGGATGATCCTGACCAGCAGAAACATGAAAGGACAACATGGACAGATCAGGTATTCAAGTTGGAATTGCATCCAAGCAATTTTTTTCTTTGTCATAAATTATTTCTTCTCTTTTCCCAAGAATGTAAAGAAGGCTTTGCAGAGTATACTATGCTTGAGAAGAGATCCTCAGCCTGCAGTTGATTCTTTCCCTTTGAAAAGTGTGAAAACCAAAGATTTGCATGCCTTTGAGCTAGATCAAGATCCTTTTTCCGAATTTTGTGATGACTGTCTTCAAATTGATGAGCCCCAAGCAACCAAGACTAATTCTATATCTGTTGTACATACCCCTACACCTTGTAAAATTCCAGATCGGTATAAACCTCTTGTTTTACCTTCTGTTATCCATGCTTTCCCAAAAAAACTATGATCTATACTTGCCGAGGTTTGATGGAGAATGTAAGAATGTCAACGTTGAGCAACATGTGCAGAATTTTGAGTCTTTTCTAGATATTTTTGAAATTGATGATGAAGATGTTAGTATTAGGCTTTTTGCTCTTTCTTTGCAAGCGAAAGTGAAGAGTTGGTTCAAAACCCTACCTGATGCAAGCATCTCAGATTTCCAGCAGTTCGTCAAAGTTTTTCTCGACAGGTGGATGATCGGAAAAAACCTTTTCTTGACTGTAGAAGAGTATAACCAGCAGAAAAGATTGCCAGGGGAGACAGTACAACAGTTTTTGGCCAGATTTAATCAAGTTTATTATTCAATGCCAGCTGATATAAGGCCTACTCCTAGATTTGCTCTCTTGCACTATCCAGGTGCCTTTGATCCGGAGATGGAGTTTCAGTTGAGAGAAAGGGATATTGCAACACTTCACGAGATGCAAAATAGTGCAGTGAATGTAGAGGCACATCTACTGATCCGAAGGGAAAGGATGAAGGAAGAAGAGATGAAAAACATAGATCTAGTCAAATCAACATCTCTAGAGGTGAAATTTGACATTTTGGTAAGTGCAGTGGAAAAGATGATGGACAAGATCAACGAAAGGAATAATGATTATGTTCTAGCTCATGGCTCACTGATTGAAGAAGAACAAGTTGCTGCTCCAAAACATTTTGTTTCTTATCCTAGTTGTCATAGATCTGATAATGATTGTTTTGTAGATCACCTTGGTGAAGAAAGAACTATTGATATGACCTGCATGCTTGATGATATGTTTTATACTGATGATTTGCCTCAGTATGATGAGTATGATGATGATTATGTTCTCCAAACAAAAGCTAATCTTACAGACAAATCAGCAGCTGGTTGGTGGGAGGAAAAAGTTCATTTTCAGCAGCTTGAATACAATGTTCAGCCATCACATATCAGCTATGACAGTGATGAGGAAAGTGCATCAAATTTTGACGTAAGTGAAGGATCTTTGCCTCTTTGTTTTGATTCGTTTTAGTTCATCAGAGATAACTACCATGCAATCAGAAATCAAATGTCAACAAGTCTTGATTTAGACCATCTTGAGGACAATGAAAACCTTGTTCAGGATTTTTCATATCCATATTTGCAGCCCCCGAATGCCTTTGATTGTCAAGTTGCAGATGAAGGCATGGAAGTTGACATATTTGATCAAATGATACAAGAAGGTTCCCTACCTCTCTGTTTCGAATCATTTCACTTTTTGAAGGGAAATTTTCATAGTCCATATTCAGTGAAGAATGAGCAACATGTAGACAATCATGTAATCACAATGGAACCAATAGAAATGGGATTGCAACAGTCTTTTCAAGTTTTTCATGATCCAATAGCCGATCTTTTGGATGAGGTTTTCATTCAAAGTCTTTCTCCATTGACTACATGTGAGCTTGGAACATGTGCTGATATGAATTTGATCCGGCACCCGGTTTCTTTCTCATTTTTAGCAGAGGTCTCGTCACAAGGCTCAAATCAAAGTTTGCATTCATGGTATGAGGAAACGAGAAGTAATCTATTAGATGAGCTAAGTTCCAGTGTGCTTGAATTTCATGATCCTTATGCAGTGTTTTTGGAGGCGGATAGAGAATTCATATTATTCAATGGATCTGTTTCTAAGTTGTCATGGGAGTTTCCTTTCAGTAGTTCTCTCTTGTTTGTCATAAGTGAGAACTTGCAGAGATTTCAAACTGTAGATGAGATACTTACTTGGTTGCATTGGTTGTTTCATTTCACTTGATCACGTGATGAATGAAACTGTTAGAGTAGGTTGTGATGAATAAGCTCCACTTTGAGCATCATTTTGAGTTGGTCGATTGTGTTTAAGTATTGAGTCAGTTTTTAGTTGAGTCATGGGTCCTTTGTTAGTCCATTTTCAGTCTTGTTGTTAAGTTAGTTTGAGTCGGTTTTCAGTCATGCATTTCAGCTTTAGTTTTTGACTCCATTGCCCAATGGCTGAAAGCACTGGTTTGCTCTCCCAGAGGTCTAAGGTTCTTGGTACCTCCAAGGAGCTACCATCCCCATTGGAGCCCATGTTAGTGTCAGTATTTCCAGCCTTCCTCCAGTGATCAAATATGCTCTTACAAAGTGGTTTCAGAGTGTTAAGGTCAAATTTTGTCATTTCAAAAAGTTTTCAAGCAAAATTCGGTCACTAGGCATTAGGTCTAGGGTTTGCTTTAACTCCTTCTAAAGTTGCCCAAATGCCAATCTATGTCACTTTTCAGCTGAGTCTATCATCATTCATAGGTTTTTCATTCTCATGTCAGTGTCTAATGAGTCATTTTACATCTTGTTCATGCTTCAGTTGTGCCTTGGCAAGTTCATTTCCCTCTCCTATGGTTTTGAAGCCAATTTCTCTTGGACGGTCAAATCATCAGCAAAACGTGTATCCAGATGTTCATACACCTTCCCATCTCCTTAAAGTACCTTATCAAACACTTCCCATCCCTTAGATCTCCCAAAATCCTCATTTTTGCACAAACCCTAGTTTCTAGCTACAACCTGGCAATTTTCTAGGTTGGGCCTGTGTTTTTCCCTTTTGGACCCTTTCCCCTCACTCAAGCTCTGAGATTCCACTTTCCCACTCCCTAACATACCTCCCCACTCCCAAAAATTTCCCCAAGAATTTAGAAGCCCCCTATCCCCTTCATTTCGCTCCATTTCGACAAAATTCCTTGTTTCACACATCAGGACAAGTCGCACTCAAATAATGTTCTAGAGAAATCAAAGATGAATTTTGGGAAACTGAGAGAGGTTTTTGTCAAAAGCATGCTAAAGAAATAATAAATCCTTCACTTTTAGCACAGGTGTCACGGTTTGAGAGAAATGTCAAGAATGCCGTTGCCTCAAGAGAATCAAAGACGCCTCTGTAGTGACCTTGGGTAAATCACGTTTTCTCCTAGCTTGGTTGGCCAAATGATTTTCTTGATGGATAAAATGATAACTAGACATAAATAGATTTCCAATGAGCTATCATGAGCTCAATTTGGGGTTGAGGAAGGCATTCAAAAGTTGACTGTAACAACCCTCTTCCTTGAGGCAGCCTCATTTGGCACTTTTTGACCAGTCTTGGGATATTTGATTTTTGACAGGCCAAATCAACTCTAAATTTAACAATTCTAGATGGGTTGGAAAGTAGACTCAAATAATTTTCCAACGAGCTATCCTGCACCTGATTCCGACACCGGGAAGGCCTCCAAAAGCCTCCGGAAAAAGCACATGTCAAGCTAGGTGCATGACTTGTTGGGAGGTGTGCGACCTGTCAAACTGTCTCCCACAGAGAAATTTAGCAACAGGCCCAACACGTCAAAAGGGGCGCAACTTGTTGGGCTTCGTGCGTGACCTATCAAGCTGTCTTCCCCCAACTCAATTTAGAATTTTCTCAAGCTTCCTTTAATTCATCAAATCAATTGAGCTCAGCGAGTGTTATCTCCACATCAGGTGGAAGGGGCCTCGCTTTCTTCACCAGCACAGGCATCACAGAGGGGCAAACAGCCCATGATTGATGAGGGGCCATCAGGAGTTCCAGATACTGAGGTTATTGATCTTGAGGCCAGTTCTCCTAGCTGAGAGGCAAAGGAGATCATTGAGCATCTCAGAGCTGAAAATGATGCCTTACAGAGGAGCTTTGAGGGTGCCCAATGGACCATCACTTACCTGGAGCAGCGCAACAAACAATTGGAGGAGGAGAAAGCACTTGATGAGCTATGGAGGATTCATAGTGACTGAATCTTGAACCGAAGAAGACCCGGTGACCCATTGCCCGCTGAGCGAGAGTCCATGCTCATCCAGGCAAATGCACATTTGGAGAGGCTGTTGGCTAAGGCCAACCAAGAGAAGGAACATGAAAAACCATTATTGGGCAAGAATGCATGTGTCCAAGGCCAAAATGAAGATGTTTCAAAGGTGGTTGACCGAGGCTCTAAAGCGGAGAAAGAGGCCAAATCCCCTCCGTATCTTGGCTGAGGCTTCCTTGAAGGAGCATAGCACTAAATAGCTCAGCCACAACACAAATTTAAAATTTTTTTGAGCATTTTGGGTCATTTTTGGTATTTTTTTGGCAATTTACAGGTTTTTGCTCATTAACGTTTCTCACCCCCGGTGAGACGCGTCGTCCCGGCAACTCCATTTGACAAAAACTCAGCATTTCCAGATTTTTCATGCAAAGTTTCATATCCACATGGATGGACTTGAGATTTTGTGAAGTTTTGGGCCTCCAGAAAGTCAAAAAACATGCAAAATTTGACTTTCTGCCTCCTTTTTGAACTGCAGAAAGCTGTCTTGGGAGAATTGAGTTTTGATAGGGCAAATGAACTCCAAATCCAAAAATTCCAGTTGGGTTGGAAAGTAGACTGACATACCTTTCCAACAAGCCTACCGTTGCCCAATTGGGCCACCTGAATGTGCCCCAAACATGGATCCAAAGGGGCGTGACATGTGAGGCAGGGGGGCGCGACATGTGAGGCAGAATTGCCCAGAAATGCACTGTATAGCCCAGAAAATGCAGATTTGACTCAATTTGACTTTTTGAGGTGAATGATGATTCTCTTTGATGTAATTATGCTACTTTTTAGACACTTTTACCCTTATGGAACTCTTCTAGAAGATTCATGCATGAAGAGGGTACAAATTAAATGAATGAATTGGTTTCCAAGTTTATAGAGGCAAGTTGTTATGATTGCCTAGTTTGTAGTGCTAAGTTGAGAAGTGGTTGAAACAGCTCCTAGGATAGTGAGCTCAACCCCTAGAGGTAGGGAAAGAGGTTAGATCATCTATATTATGTACTTTCTTAGTCATTTTCAAGGGTTGGAAGGTTGGACTCTTGAGGGAGAAGCTATCATTGTATTATTTCACTGTATCTCTGCAATTTTTGGCTAAGGAAGACCAGGGTTTTGAAGTCCTCTTTGAGATTCTTGTGGACTCATATGTTGATGGTGTCTTTCTTAATGTTATTTTATTCTTTTTTATGTGATTCATTTCCTTTCTTTACTTCTGCACATTGAACAAATGAAGTGTTAAAGTAAGAATTCATGCTTGGCATGCTCTGCTTTTATGTTTGTTTAATTTCAATGTTTTTTACTGTCTAAAGAGAATTCAAAGTTATTGTTTGCTCTCTTTAGCTCTCTTTCTTTCATTCTTGACCATCCACTTCAGTTAAAGGCATCAATACTGTCTCTTACCTCGCCCCAAGGAACCCCCTGCAGAAACTGTGTCCAATCCATGCACCCAAAATTGTCATCCCCTCAATTTGCCACCAAAAACCCTAAAAACCCCAAATCAACCTTTCTGATCAGTTTACTAGCCTAAAATCAGTGTTACCTTATTGGTCTTCTCATCTATTGGATATTTTACGAGATAGACCAGTAAGAGCCTTCTCCTGCCACGTAGGGCTAACTACGAGGCTAAATGGTTTGATGTAGCCTTGAGGTTTACCTTTCTCAGCCTGAGGTGAAATTTCAAGCGCTAACAGATGGTAAGGTGTACTTTTTCTGTGCTTGATTTGATATTTTTCTGTGATGTCTTTAACTAGCTTTGCAGTAAACTGAGTACCTTGATCTATCACTATCTCCCTTGGTACTCCATACCTCACAAAAATTTCTTCAAAATGGAAGTTTACCACTGTTTGTTCAGTTGCCCATACTAGTGCTTTGGCTTCAACCCATTTTTTCACGTAATTAGTACATACTAGGATGTACTTTTTACCTTTGGAAGTTGGATTGATGGGTCCTATGAAATCTAGAGCCCATTTTTCAAATGGCTCTAAGTGTACTTGAGGCTAAATTGGCATTTCATCTGTAGATGTTGTCCTACCCATTCTTTGACAGCTATCACAACTCTTCACATACTTCTTGGAATCCTTAAAAATAGATGGCCAGTAGTATCCAAGACTAAGAATCTTGAATGTTGTTCTTTTAGCTGCAAAATGCCCACCACACGGTTCATCATGGAAAGATTTTAAAATATCAATTATTTCATCATTTCTTACACATCGTCTAATAATCATATCATAACCAGTGTAAAACAAATCTCCATTAACCCATGAGTATCTAGCACTTTGTTTGATCAGCCTCTTCTTTTCCTTTGGAGAAAAATATGGAGGTGTTATTCCTGTGGACAAATAGTTGGCCAAGTCAGCATACCAAGGATTCACTATGGAAACTACAAATAAATTTTCATCCGGAAAAGAATCTTCAACCAAAACAACCTCACCTGGATTTTGCAGTCTAGAAAAAAAATCTGCCACCTGATTCTCCTTACCTGGTCTATCTAACACCGTGATATTAAATTCATGTAATAATAACAACCATATGGTAACTCTGCCACTAGTTACTGGTTTATTCATTAAATAATTAATGGCAGAATGGTCAATATGTACAAAAAACTCATAACTAGTTATATAATGTCAGAATTTATTCACAGCATGTATGATTGCAAGCATTTGTTTTTCAGGGACTGTGTAGTTTAATTCTGCAGGTGTTAGATTTTTACTAATGAAATAGATGGCATAATGAAAAGACTCCTCTTTTTGGCCTAATGAGGCACCTAATGCAGTATCAGATGCATCTGTAAAGATGTGAAATGGTAGGTTCCAGTTAGGTCCTTTTAAGACTGGTGTGGTTGATAACTTTTCTTTGATTGTTTCAAATGCTTGCTGAAAATTATCATTCGAGTTAAACGTTGTATCTCTTGCTAGAAGCTTAAACAAAGGTAAAGCTATTTTACTAAAATGTTCAATAAACCTTCTGTAATAGCTTGCATACCCAAGAAAACTTCTTACCTCTTTTTGAGTCTTCGGAATTGGCAAATTGACAATGATCTGGATTTTTTATGGATCAACTTTAATGCCTTGAGAAGAAATATAGTGTCCTAATACTATCCCTTCATTCAACATCATAAAACACTTTTCATTGCTCAGGGACATATTAGCTTCAATACATCTCTTCAAAACATTTTCAAGACTCTCTAATGCATGCTCAAATGAATTACCATACACTGAAAAATCATCCATGTAAACTTCAACACAATCATGAACTAAATTCAGCAAAAAATAGTAAATGACAGCTCTCTAAAATGTAGCTGGAGCAATTGCAAGAGTCCAAATGGTAAAATGTTATAAGCATAAAGTGCCCCAAGGACAGTAAAAAGGGTTTTGTCCTGGTCCTCTAAGGCTATCCTGATCTGGTTGTAGCCACTGAAACCATCAAGAAAAGAAAATGATGATTTCCTAGCTAATGTGTCTAGCACTTGGTCAATAGATGGTAGTTCGAAGTAATCTTTGAGGGTTGCTTTGTTCAATTGTCTGTAATCAACGCAAATCATCCACTTACCATTTTTCCTGGGCACTACAACCAATGGGGATACCCATTGACTGTCAGAGATAGGATAGATAAAATTGACCTTCAACAGTTTTTGTAATTCCTCTCTAATAATATCCTGAAGCATGGGATTCATTCGTCTCTGCGGTTGCCTCACTGGTTTGATATTACTATCTGTATAAATATGGTGAGTGCATGTTTCAGGGTGAATTCTGTGCATATCGATGTAGTCCCAAGCAAATGCTTTTTGGTATTTTCTCAATAATTGAATCAATTTTTCCTCCTGAGATGAGTCTAGGTGAGTGCCAATATTCAAAGTTTTTCCTGGACTAATCTCTATGGTTTTTCCCTATGTGTTTGTGATAGATTGTATAGGAAAAATGTTCGGAAATGTTGTTTGCAAGGAATGAATGGTGCATGTTTCCTCAAAATTTTGTGCCAAAATTTCATCTGCGGCATGGTATTGGTCATTTCTCAATTCTTCAGAAACGTCAGGTTGAGAAAGGAACAATTCTACCAAATCATCATTATTATGTTCTTGAAAATCATATATTTGGTTGATGCTGAAAATAGATTGAACTTCTGCCTTATCATTGTATTTATCATCAAGACATAAATTGTGTGCTACTGCTGGTGATTGTGCTGATGGGTAAAGAGTGAGTTGTTTTCTTTCAGTTCCTCATGAAATGGTCATATTACCCGATCTACATCATATGAATGCATCAGCAGTTGCTAACCATGGTCTACCAAGGATGATAGGGTGTCCTCCTAAATTGGATTTTGGCTGAAGAACTAAAAAGTACACTAGATACTCCCAAGAGTCTAGTGAAACAATTATGTCCTCCAAAATCCCTTCAGGAATCACTTTAGGCCTATCAACGAGTTCTAGAACAATTGTTGTGTGCTGCAAGTTCATGAGATGGAGTGTTTTGATTGCTTCAAGAGTCATCACATTTATTGCGGCCCCAAGGTCAATTAAGGTATTTGGAATATGTATGTTGTTAATGATTGTAGTGACTCTCAGAATACCAGGATCAACATACTTTTCCATTGAAATGGTGTTTGTCATAAGGCCCGCTAAATTTCCAATAACATGAATAGTTTGTGGATCAACTCTTTTCCTAATAGGCTTCTTAAGGCACAGTTCTTTGATGGCTTTAGTATATATGCGAATGCCTTTTATGGCTTGCAGCACTGGAATTTTTATATAGACATTCTTTAGCTCATCTAAAACATCAAACTATGGTATAGACATGGGAAGTTTTGTTTGGACCAATATGTCTGGGAAAGGTGGTGGATGCAACGGTTGCATTTGTTTATTTTTCATGTCATCATTTTGTTTCCTTTGAATTGGAGTTTCATTTTCATTTTCTTCATTTTCTTCTTGTTTATCAGCTATTGGAGAGTCTTTGTGAAGTACCTTACCAAACCTCAAATTGATATTTTGCAAAGGTAATGTGGGATATGATGGTCCCTCATCTACATTATAAGCTAGTCTCCCTGCTCTGTTATTTCGATTTGGTATAGGTTGAGCAGGGATTTGAGTAGGTCTAGGAGGTTGTTGGTTTGATGGAAGTTGTAATTGTGGTGGATTTATTAGTGGAGGAGCAGGCAATTCTTGTTGAGTGGGTTAGGGTGGATGTGGGTAAACAACTTACTGTTGAGGATATTGCTGATATGGTTGAGGATATGGCGAATATGGCTGATGATATTGTTGATATGGTTGCGAATATGGTTGGTATGTTTGAGGATATGGTTTATATTGTTAAGAGTATTGCTGAGATGGTCTCCATTGTTGTTGTGGGTAATTTTGGTGCTGCCATGGCATGGGTACATTCCACGAATTCTGAGCATACATCCGATCATGTGCAGGAAATTGCAAACTCTGGTTTGGGAACATACCTTGAGGTGAAGGTCTTGGCTGCCATGGTCTCTTTGCACCCATGAAATACACATTCTCCATATCTGTGTTAGCTGCCACATTACCATTATGCAAAATCTTGACTTTAGAGCAATGAAATATATCATGATTTTTAGTACAAAAGGCACAAACTTGAATGTTTTCTAATGGGAAGTCTTTTAAGGCATGTTTCTTCCGGCATTTTGGACAAAAGACAGTCATCATTTGATCTTCTTCATCTTGTCTTTTCTTATCTTTGAGAGTGTCAATTTGAGTTCCTAAGGTACTCAATAGATCTGTTTTGAATTCCTCTAACAAATTTCCTATTTCAG
>APFE030322669.1:0-10424 GCA_000404065.3 Pinus taeda
GTGTGAAATGAAGGAAAGTTTGATCAAGGATTGTACAATGGCCAAGTGTAAGTAACAAGTTTGAGGGTTTAAGTTCTAAAGTTACTCAATGCGCAATTGAAGGATGCTATCCTCAAGGATTGTGTACTTTGTAGCTGTAGGAAATAATAATTTCATCATTGTGGCTTAATAATACATAGTGCACTTGCCACTTAGATAGAAGTTGAATGTGCTCATGAGTTGTAAAAGATGTGAGGACAACGAAGAAATGAAAAATTGACTAAGTGTGAGATCAATGAGATAAGGGAGTAAAATCATGTGATAGGTATAATCACACACATATATAAATCCATACACATAGAAAGAAGATACACAATACGCAAAATAACATGAATACAACAAGACGACAATAAAGCGACACTTATCTCCAAGTGTGGCATTAATACGTAACTTTATGACACAAGTGTTGACTACAACTAAAAGGTGCACTATTCCTTAAGAATGTGTCTAAAACATGCTCTAATGATAAATAGCATAAAATGGTGCAAGAAAGTCCATTGGAGTTACCACTATAAGGTGTTCCATGGTGCTCTTAATATGTGTAAAAGAGTAAAAATTACACATGCAAACACAAAGAAAACACAAGGGACACAAGTAGGAATGAAAGCAAGAAAAAGTCGCACTTTCAAAAGATAGAGCAAGAAAAAACAACACAAGTAAGAGAAAAAGTAAGGAAAAGAAAAACTTGAAAAAAAAATACAATAGTTGAGGAACTCATTTAAAAGATGGGTCATTTTCAATCACGAGTGAGAGAATTATCCTTATATTCCAACAATGGATATAAATCCAAAGAAAAATATGAATTTAAAGATTATCTCTGGACTAGACTATTTATACAAAGAGAGCAGACATGCAATTAGGGTTAAGATTGGTGAGTGTGCCTAGGGCATGTCATGAAACTAGGAGTCAAGAGTGAATTGACTAACTTTAAAAAGTACACTCTCACTGTCAACGAAGTGTGGACAATCACTATCTATAGAGGATGCCCTTACACTATAATTTTCCATAAGGATTGTACGGTCTCTATCTCTAGGGACTGTAGAACCACTGTTTATAAGGTTTGTGTAATCACCATCTTCAGAAATTGTGTAGTCACTATCATAACGAACTGCACAGTCGCTTCCATTAAGGATTGCACAATGCTCGACTTCCAAGGGTACACATTGATTGTTGGGGTTGCTTAAAAGAAGATTACATTAAGTGACCAAATTAAAACTTTAATATTATATTAAGTTACAAGATGTTATATACATAGGACAGACAATCATCCATATGGCAGACTGATGATTTGGACTCATCATCCTTTCATTTGGATGATCATCTATTCAGCAATGATGTACATTTGATGTTTTTATATTCCTAAATATATCGCAGCCCGGATGGATGAAACTAGATCCTGGGTCTTCCAAACTCGTTCAATATTCACTCAGAGTACAAGTCGATCCAAGTGAAAAATGTTTTGGATTCGAACATGGAAAGACATCGCCTGATTACCAGCCAATGATGTAAGCTGTTAACAAGCGCGAGAGGAATGACCAATAATGACAATGACCCTCAAGATACTGCATTACAATTCACATTTTCTTTAACTAATAAATAATCATACTACCTATGGATATTTATAAATCTAGCTCAATACAATATTTGCAATGATATATACATATGTACATTTTCTCTAACAAGGAAATAAAAGGATACAATGCCTACAATTGCAACAAGGGAGTATAGAGGTTCACACCTCCACCGTCAAAGTAATACTAGGATTCATCTCCTTCCTAGGAAGTTCAAAATCCACTGCCAAATTCAAAGTCTACATCTCATGTCCAATGTTAGAATCTCATGCCACTTATCCTCTCACTGAATAGTTACCATCTCATTGTTCCAAGGCACACTCCAATGTGCATTTGATTTCATCTACTAATGCTAATGATAAAAACACTCCATTCTCATTCTTCCCTTCTGTGCAAAACTGACTAAGTGTGAGATCAATGAGATAAGAGAGTAAAATCATGTGATAGGTATAATCACACACATATATAAATCCATACACATAGAAAGAAGATACACAATACGCAAAATAACATGAATACAACAAGATGACAATAAAGCGACACTTATCTCCATGTGTGGCATTAATACGTAACTTTATGACACAATTGTTGACTACAACTAAAAGGTGTCCTATGCCTTAAGAATGTGCCTAGCACATGTTGTAATGATAAATAGCATAAAATGGTGCAAGAGAGTGCATTGGAGTTACCACTAGAAGGTGTTCCATGGTGCTCTTAATATGTGTAAAAGAGTAAAAATTACACATGCAAACACAAAGAAAACACAAGGGACACAAGTAGGAATGAAAGCAAGAAAAAGTCGCACTTTCAAAAGATAGAGCAAGAAAAAACAACACGCGTAAGAGAAAAAGTAAGGAAAAGAAAAACTTGAAAAAAAAATACAATAGTTGAGGAACTCATCTAAAACATGGGTCATTTTCAATCACGAGTGAGAGAATTATCCTTATATTCCAACAATTCATATAAATCCAAAGCAAAATATGAATATAAAGATTGTCTATGGACTAGAATATTTATACAAAGAGAGCAGACATGCAATTAGGGTTAAGATTGGTGAGTGTGCCTAGGGCATGTCATGAAACTAGGAGTCAAGAGTGAATTAACTAACTTTAAAAAGTACACTCTCACTGTCAACGAAGTGTGGACAATCACTATCTATAGAGGATGCCCTTACACTATTATTGTCCATAAGGATTGTACGATCTCTATCTCTAGGGACTGTAGAACCACTGTTTATAAGGTTTGTGTAATCACCATCTTCAGAAATTGTGTAGTCACTATCATAACGAACTGCACAGTCGCTTCCATTAAGGATTTCACAATGCTTGACTTCCAAGGGTACACATTGATTGTTGGGGTTGCTTAAAAAAAGATTACATTAAGCGACCAAATTAAAATGTTAATATTATATTAAGTTACAAGATGTGTATAATACCATAACAAATGGGACAATAAAATTAATTTATATTAATAATTATTTTCTAACATAAAAATAATCTATATATATATATATTATTAATATTAATTGATATTTGATGGATTGAGGCCGTGATAGATAACAAATAGAAATAGAAATAGAATAGGGTCACGTCGTCCCATTAGTTACTTTCGACGTATACTCTAGCAATAGCATTTGCTTTGCGGGCCTCGGGGTTTTCGTGTATTTTTTCCACAAATAGATTTCTGAGGGGAATCTATTTGAACTTATATTTCTGGTAAGAAAAAAATCGTTAATCAATGGAAACCTCGGCAGAGAAGCAGGAACAGATTGTTTCATTCGTTGAAATAGTCCGGGAATCGACAAAAAAGGCGCGGCAGTTTTTGGAGGCAACCGACTAGAATCTAGACGAAGCGATACAGTTATTCTATGCTGAATCTGATAATCATGAATTGCCATCGGCTTCTACTAGTTCTAATTTAAGTAATGCTCCAGTAGAAAGGCAGAGCCATGAGTACAGTGACCATACAGACTATGTACGCCCACCACTACCAGTTAAGAGGGAAACATTATACGATGATCAGTTTATACAAAGAAGAGGTCAAGAATGGGCACAACCTAATAGATTGGAAGGGCTGCATGGCCCACCCTTCGAATTGATTTTCAAAGGCAGTTTTGAGCAGGCGAAGGTGGAAGCTGCAGGCCAAGGAAAATGGCTCATCGCAAATATACAATCCCCAAAAGAATTCAGCTCTTATATGCTTAATAGAGACACTTGGGCCAACGAAGGTGTGAGGGAGACAATTAGTGCATTTCTTATTTTCCGGCAAATTTATGACGACAATGAAGAAGGGTGAAAGGTGTCCACCTATTATAATTTGAGTGAGATTCCGTCAACACTTGTTATTGATTCTATAACTGGACAAAAAATGAAAGCTTGGACAGGCACTATCGATCCACAGGAACTGTTAGAGGATTTGATGCCTTATATCGATAAGGGCCGCAAGGAATTCACCCATCGAAGGAGGGAGACATCAAATGTTAATGATAATATTGCACAGGAACAAATAGTACAAGTACCGAAAGACGTTTTAGCTGACTTTGCTTCTTTGGCAATCAAAGAAGATAATCAACAAAAAGCAGTAGAGGCAATCGAGGAAGATAATCAAGAAAAAGCAGCAGTGAAACGAGAGTACCCAGCTCTCCCAGAGGAGCCACAAGGTGTCAACATCTGTAGGTTAGGTGTCCGTTTCCCTGATGGCAAGAGGGTGCAGAGGAGGTTTCTGCAAACTGATCCCATACAGTTACTTTGGTCCTTCTGTTCTTCTCAAGTCAAAGAAGCCAGTGATGGGCGGCAATTTAGACTGGCACATGCAGTTCCTGGTGCATAATCTAAAACATTAGAATACGATAGCAACCTCACCTTCCAAGACTCTGAACTTTCCAATACGCTCATTTCCATGATGTGGGAATCGTAAATGGAAACCTTCAGGGTGACTTGAGCACCCTGTCAAACTTGGAAAACTTCGGCCCGCCAACAATTTTCTCAGTTTGCTCTTTCCACATATAATGTTATAGATAGTAACCTAGAACGTAAATGCTATAAAGTAGAAAGATTACTCGTTTTATTCTCCTCATACATCATGTTCTAAACGGTCAAGTGGCACGTTTCAATGTATAGCTTGTTGACTTATCTAGATTAAAATGGGAGACTACATAGGTACGTAGGATAATTGACGATCCAAATCCATTACAACTTAAGACACATATTGTAGACCGAGGTGCAACAACTAATCAAAGCCTAATAGTCAGAAGCAAAAATATAAGTATTTATGCTAATAAAAGGCCGGTTGTGGTACACATAGTTTTTTAGATAAATACATCTTACAATAGAAGGGAAGGAGTTCAATAGGTATTTAATACCTGGAACTAAACTGTTGTAGAAATCCCTAAGCATGACTCTCCCTAATCTTAGAGTTTTTGCTTTTAATTGGTTCATTTCAGTTATTTTAAGTCCCAATGCACCTTGGCCCTTTAGGACACTGTGTTCATCAGCAAGTTTTTGGACCTACACTGATCACTAATAGGTTTACCCTCTATGGACTTGTGATGATCAACAACATGTTTCCCCTTGCTAGGGGTGTGTTGATTCTAGAAATTTGGGAAAAATAAAAAGAATCATGAAGCTTCCTCATCTAGAAGATTCCATGAGTTTTTACAACCATTTAGCTTGGATGAAAGTCTCGAATCCTATCCTATCCTATCTTGGATATTTCACCCCTAATCCCTTGAGCTTATTCTCCCATGAAGAGTGGATATCAACCTTATATTGGTAAATCGTTAAAAATTCTTAACCTACCATTCTCTCCATTATATTTAATGTCATCTACAAACTAGGTTTTTCCCTTTGGAGATAGATTATACCGTCATGCTGCTATTGTGAGAGTCATTATTCCATGCATTAGGCTGACATAGAGATACACTTTGTGACAAGGAAGGATAGGTCAACTTGGAGGAGATCTTCTACAAGATCAACTCTATATTTGGTTATAACTCTCTCCATTTATATTAATACAAGGAGTAGATTATTTTCTTGTATGTGATGTTATGATTTCATGTATTTCAATACCATGTTGAAATATTTAATGAAATGATTGGATGATGCTACATAGATTTCGTAGATATTTGGCTTGTGTTGTTTGATTCTGCAAGCTCTAATTATAGCGATCAAAGATAGGATTGGAGCATACAAGCTAAGAGCAGAATGAGTCTTGCAACGAATTCAAAGTAGGCTTTATCCCATTGTCCTTTTACTTTAAGGAAGACATTATACTCCCTACTTTTTGTTGTTGTAGGTTAGTCCACCACACCTAGGGAAGATACTCGTGTCTGTAGTCATAGATTCCTTATAACAATAATAATTTTGTGATGACACTTTAAGGATCCATGATTTGGAAACTATGACATGAGACTTCATTGTAATGTATTAATGCAAAGTTATCCTATTTGTTACTATGTCTTAAATCCTTCATGATAGATCTAGCTTGTACTTCATCTTCACCTCCAAAGGGTTAGGATAAGAATTGGAACCTTCCAAGTGAATGTGAGTTTCCATCTCTATATCGTGATTCAAGATTTCTTTACTCATACATGATAGCACCTTTGTGTCTCATCTCCACAAGTGTCCTTCTCGTAACCTTTTCTTGATGAGCTCGTTGATCATCATCTTACCATGATAGGTTGATCACACCTACAAATCAATTTCACTCATGAGAATATGAGAAAAGTCTCAAAATCACTTATCCTATATTAAATAAACATATTTTGTCGTGGGATAGTGTGCATGCTTACGAGGCAAGGAGTGGGGGCATACAAATTGTGATTCTGTAATATCCAATACCAAGGGATAGGTAAGACATGGATTGTTCATTGGGAAGGTCTATGAGGAAAGGATAACAAGCTTAGGTGTCGTAACTATGCAATGCATAATGGATGAGGAGGAGGATCTAGGAATTACACAGTTTGCTTTTGAGAGGGTCTAGAGATAACCCCATTGTCCATTGAGACCTTGCACTACACAATACAAGACATGGTCGATCAAGGACTATGCATTGGGAAACCTCAGGAGACCAGAATGACATGCTTGAACACTGTGACTATGCAATACATAGTGCTGGGGGAGGAGGGTACAAGTACTGCACGAGGGATGAAAGGGATTAAAATTTATCTTACTTTCCACTAAGACTACATAGTGTGCAATGAAGGTAAGATTGATCAAGGACTGTGTAGTGGGAAAGTGTAAGAATTAAGGTTGAGGGCCTGAGTTCAAAATTTGCTCAATATGTAGCTGAAGGAGTTGTCCTGAAGGATTGTGCAGTGCACATTTCTAGGAGATAATTACTTCATCATTGTGGCCTAGGAATGCAAAGTGCATTGATATTTTAGCTAGAGGTTGGATGTGCTCATGAGTTGAGCACGATGTGAGGATAGGGAAGAACTCCAAAATTTACTAAGTATGAGATCAATCACACAAGAGAATAAATGCATGTGATAGGTTTTGAATATGATCACACACATATACATACCAATGAAGATAGAAAGAATATACATGGTACCCAAAACCGACATGCATATATCTAGATGACAATAGAGCAACACTTATCTCCAAGTGCGACACTTAAGATGTACCTTTATGAAAGAAGTGTCGATTGCAACAAAAAGGTAAGCTATTCCATAACAATGTGTACAACACATGTTCTAAAGATAAATAACATTAATTGGTGTCATAGCGTGCACTAGAGTTGCCTCTAGAGGGTGTTCCATCATGTTCCTAAGTTGTGTCAAAACAAGAAAAAGTGACACACGCATGAGTAAATGCAACAGATGCAAACATATAGAAAAAACAAACGACACATGGAAGAATGAAAGAAAGAGAAATTGACACTTGCAAAAGATAGAGAAAGTAAAATGACACATGTAAGAGTAAAATGAACTAAAAGTGACACTTGCAAAAGAAAACCAACAATTTAGAAACTCACCTAGAAGATGGGGCATTTACAACCATGAATAAGAGAATTCTCCTTATATTCCAAAAGAGCACAAACCTCCTTATATTCCCGGCAAGTTCCCCCCCGTACTAGGAAATTTCTTCCTGTTGATCCTCCTTGCAGCTCAACTTGTTCCTCTAGAAAATTGTGCAAATTTGGGCCTCCAGCCCCTGCTATCCACTCATTTCAAAAACTGCATAGATTTTTCCTACCTTGCCTTCTGGAATTCCAGACTGTCCCTCCCAAAATTTGCACAATTTTTCCTCCCAACTGAGCCAGACCTTTGGAATAGTCATTGTCAACTTCAATTTCTCATCTTCGTCACTTAGTGACTCTTTCGTGCCTACAGTCACTTAGTGACTATGAAACCTCACTGCCTCTCTTGGTTACCTACATTTGAAATGATCATGTGTCATGGTAGACTAGGAGGTTTTTGGATTTGATGTTGTCTCATCATGAGTGACTCTAGGCACATGCACACTAACAAACATGGTGGGACGACGAAAGGGATGAATGAACTGGAGCACATGCAGAAGGACAGGTCCACCAATAAACAAATGAATTATGCATGTGAAGGGATAGGCTCGCTAATAAAAAATCATGCAAAGATGTGTTCACAGATGGATGAATGAGAAAACATGCAAGATGTTCTCACGGATGGAGGAAGGGATGAACATGCACCTTTCGCGAATAGATGAGCCTCTCAAGCTTCGCAACATGCAAGCAAGGAACAATGTGCCAAACCATCATCAAGTGAGCCAAAAACCATTGAATTTTCCACGTGCTTTGCCATGCAGAGGTGAAATTGTGATACACCATGAGACATCCATCACTCAACAACACTGTAGCTCAACATGCACCCCAATAACAGCACAGATGCACCAACACTGTTAAGTCGAGTTGTGTCATGAGTCATGTCGCCCACATCTATACTATGGGCTATGTTGCCAATCAATGTAATGTAACATGGAAGTGTAAGAGACCCACTTGTTATATAAAGAGATGTGAAGTCGAAAAGTCATGGAAGTCAAATAGTCATGAGGGTAGTTGAACAACCACAAGGCTCATTTTCACCCTTGGCTATAAATTACCCCTCAATTGTACATCCAAAGGAATTTTCACCTTATCACCTCCCACATAGCCAATAGAGTCTATAATATTTCCTTTAAGGAGTAAGTAGTCGCTCCAATGCCCCTCACACGGGGTTAGTGATGTATGGTCTAATGATGTGTCTTGGAACTTTTGCTTAATTCATAAGCCTGCTAATAGTCCAACACTTTTTCACACATGTATTTTAATTATTGTAATACTAATATTTAGCATTTTTGATGCATGTTGGTTCAACCTGTGTTCTACATCTGAACTATTTCACTTGTTGTAATACATAATCTATTAATGGGAATGTGTTGTATATGTTGTTAACGTTGCCTCGCCCATGTAGACTACTCTCCTGGACATCAGACCAACCTTTCACATAAAACTTGTGGTAATAATTTTTTCACTCATGTGGACTCATTTGCTCAGTGATGTACATGTTATCTTACCTTGTGCATTATTACTATCTTATCCTTGTGGACTGCTCCTCTGGAAGTTGTGCACGTCCTATTGCGTTAAGTGTTGCTACCTGAGTTGGGACTTCATCGAAACTAAATTGGGACTCACTCCGACCCTATCCCTCTACAGTTAAAGAACCATTGACACAAGTGACACTTACACTCAGCAAGCATGTCAACCCCACTTCTCGAAGACAAACCCAACCACTATCCTGTCCTGACAAGCAAGAGTTGAGGCAAATCCTTGAGATGATGAAAATCGGGCCATCATACTAGATGGGACTCCCACAGCAAATGGTGTGAGGTATATTTGGGACTTCATACTAGGGTGATCCCCTGAATGTTGCTGAGTCCAATACCATCAACATTTCTGGTGCTAGAAGGAGGGAAACCAGTTGTACAACGTTGAACATCCCCTCACACTCATTCATCAACAATCTGGCCAAGGTAGTAACTCACACTCCCTCTCACCTACATGTGAATCTGTAGTTGGTTACACCTCACCTCCAAGGCTTGAACATGAGATTCCATATCGACACCTTCAATCCATCCATCCCAACACTCGCCAGTTAGCGAAAGTAATCGAACTGATCGCACACATACAACATCTTCCATACCCATCAAAGAAGTCAAAAGCCACTCCCACAGAAGTTGTTGTATCATTCATGGAAGAAGCAGTCCTTGCCACACTTGAAGGTCTGGTAAAAGCTATTGAACATGGAGAGGAACCTCGAGTCTTCTGTCAAGGTAAACAAGTCACTTGTGATCCTGGGATCAGACTTTGATACAGGAGGTGGAGGGGAAAACGGTGGGGGTGGAGGAAGAGACGAACCACCAGACTTACAGCTAGAACCATCAGACTCTGAAGGAGAGGAAGAAGACGAGGAAGAAGAATAGAAGGAGGACCTGTTGATGCCTCGAAAATCGCTGCAACAACATTGGGGGATAACCACCCAGTCCAGACCTTAAAAGCAGCTCCTTTTCCGTTTGGTGTGGTGTCTCCGACTGTTCATCTAGGTCCAGTTACCTTCTCCCTATTGCTATTAGTTTATAATGTATCTTTAACTACCAATAGACGGGATATCAGATCACTTCTCCTTGCTGATCAGGCAAGAGGATGACCCTTAAGCTGATTTGGGTTCAGCCAAGCCACAACTAAAATTTTGCCTCTTTGGGGAGAGGACTTAACAGAATGTACAATTTGCTCTAAATGCAAGTTTATTCTATGATGCAAGCAAAAGAAACTAATCTAAATCCTATCTTAATTAGGCAGATA
>APFE030322669.1:10444-28149 GCA_000404065.3 Pinus taeda
ATTTATCTTAGTTCTAAAAATAATAATAATATTAATTATTTGACCTGGGCCTCAAGTCAAACTAGCTGTTTATCTTGTTAGCCGTTGGAGTCTCTGCTCAAACTATTTAACTTGTTGGACTGGATCTGTTTCTTCAACTTGTCCTGATGATGAACCACACTGGTTGGTTCGAAACGCGTCGACAATTGTCTTCTATATGTGATTTACGCCGAAATTCTTCTTATAATATAAACTAATTAATATTACAAATACAACCCAACCATATTAACATATCTCTAATATATATATATATATATATATATAATAATATATATATATAATATATATATATATATATATATATATAATACTAACCTACCATATTACCATAATGTTAAATAACTAACCTACACTGTACGGTAAATAACTAACCTACATCATACGTAAGAGTCCACGAAAACAAGTCGTTTGAACCACTTATAAAACTTGTTTTTATTCATTTTCGCATCGGCAATTGGGAGAATGGCACAGTTCATTAAAACGCATCAAGTGAACTTCCCCAATGCGATATCGCATCGGGG
Organism: Pinus taeda; assembly: GCA_000404065.3. NCBI lineage: Eukaryota > Viridiplantae > Streptophyta > Pinopsida > Pinales > Pinaceae > Pinus > Pinus taeda. The sequence continues at coordinate 11,005 of APFE030322669.1, forward strand.
TTATGGGTGTTATGGTGCGCATTGCGAACAAGACTTCAACCCGATATCGCATTGGATTTTTGTCTTTTAAACTTTGCTTTAATGCTTCATGCCGACATGTCTTTCGGGGGTTTTCAAAATTTCGGCAATCAGAAGAATGGAAGGGTTCATAAAAATGTGTTAATGAACTTCCCCGATGCGATATTCCACTTTCGCTTATCGGCACTTCGCATCGGGAAGGGCAATGAGGTTTTTCAAACTATGTTAATGCAAAAGTCCCGATGCGATATGTTTTTTGATTTTTTATATTTTTCATATATTAAATTTAATTTAATTTAATTAATTTAATATTTTTAAAATAATAATTAAATTTAATTAATTTATTTTAATATTTAAAAGTTAAATTTTTTATTTTGGTTTATTTTATTTTAAAGAATTTTAATTAAGCTGTGAAATTATCTAAACTACAGCGACTTGAATGTTTGGGTTTTTTAAGTTTAGGATTTGATTTGGAAATTAGAGTGAGTTTCTTAAAACCCCGATAATTAATAATTTAGCTAATTGACTAAAAATGAAAAATGTTAGTAAAAACTTGCTACGGGTTAATATTTAAAATGAATGCCTTATTGAACTAATTTATTTACAAAATGGGATATTGTACATTTTATGCATTTTTTAACCCAGGCTAGATAAATGATGAGACTTCAAAGGAGTGCCATTATCAAACCAGTTGACCAAATGAGGCGAAACAAGCGTCAATGGGAAGCTTGTAAAAAATCGATTTTAACAAAGCAATCAAAACAAGAATCCGAAGAAAACTAAAAATTAACAAAAGCGTAGGGCAACCAACTAAAATAAAAATCCAAAAAGGTGCTTAGCCCAAATTTTTATAGAAAGGGTCCCCATTAATTGAAGTAAACACATCAATAATGGGGGGTTGTGTTTTTACCACAACAGGACCTAAATCTTGAATGGATGACTCAGGCACCTTTGGCTCTCCCAGCTGTTCTACACAAGATATTGAACAAGAAGAGAGAATGAACATCAAGTTTGACCCTTGATAGCACGGTGAAGGCAAAATATCACTTGGACAACTTCTACCTGTAGTTGTAGAACCTTGAGGTATGCTATGACGGCATAGCATGCATAATTTCTCCATGTACCTTGGATGGTTGCACAAATACATGGTATCATAGCCTTCCACCAATCTCTATACAGAACTGGGGTGCATTCAAACGCATGTTCCTTGAAACGTTTGCTAATGACAATACTCTAGCCATGCTGCTCAAAGAATTGGGAAGCCTCAAGATAGAAGGAAAAGAGAAAGTAGAAGGCTTCAATTAGAAGTTTACTCACATACTAAACAAGTTTGCAGCGGACACTAAACATCATGACTTTGTCACTCTTGATTAGTACACATCTGCATTATTGACCAGCATTGCGCAGTTTGTCAAGCGAGTTGCGAAACTGACACTCTTAGAAAGCTGTGAAGAGGCTATCGTTGTTGAAAAATATCTTTGCGCAATTGGAGTCATCAAACATGATGAATCAATAAAGGAATCCAAGGATGTGAGAAGGAAGCCCTAAGTAATGGCGAGTAATGGTAGAGAAAAGGAAGCAACCGATATTGAGACCCTAACTCACCTTGTTAAGAACTTGACTACATAATTTTCTTAGCTCAAACAATGGAAGATAGACACATTTGCAAGAAGACATCCACCCAGAAAGAGATAGGTTAGAATCTCATCAAGCAACAACTGGTTCACTTCTAAAACTGTGCAGAAGCCTATGTTCAAACTTGAATAGTGCGCAGATCCTAAGTTCTATTCCTTTCAGAAAAACATCACCCCGAGAACTCTTTTTTTGACTGGAAGCGAGTCATTAGCTCTGTCTACAGTCATACACTCAGTGCAGAAATAAATATGCAGGAGCATCCAAAAGACACTAATTATGATGAAGAAGGTGCACCTAATGAAATGTCAAGTTCTGTGCATGTGGTGAATGCATATCACTACTCACAAGAAATCTTGAAAATGAAAACCGAGAAGCATCCCCAAAAAAAATTGATCGTTATAATCTTGGGAGTAAAGGGAATCCCCTACAATTTGTGAAATGCAAGAGAAGGTGATACTGCTAATGAGGAACACCAATCTAATGACCACCCCAAATAAAACAACTCAGAGTATGTTTGGGAAGACAATGATGGATAAGACTACATCCATGAGCAGAAAGCTGCAAAACACTCCGCCAAACAACACGAACATCCATTCCACCCCAGACACCTAGGTGAGTCCACCACCTCTAGACTATAATATTGTTGATGACATGAAGAAAACTCACGTGAACGTCACTTTATTCAAGTTAGCCATCGTCCAGAGTCCGTGAGACATCTTGTTGTGCACATTGGGAGAGATAACAATGGACATCACAACCTCTACCAGCAGAGGGGGATGCACACCACCTATATCACTTTCTATTATGCTTAAGACACTTTGGATGGAAGAAGAAAACTCAGGTTTCCCTCCATTCCTGCTATCCCTTGAAATCTTCAAGTTTAATGTTCACAATTATTTTATTGATTCGGGTGGAGTTGCCAACATTGTGCCGCTCTCCATTGCAAAGAAGATTAGTGAACAATGTAGTGAAATACCCATGAAAATAATCCAACTTGACCTAACATCAGTACCAACCATTGGTGAACTGTGAGATGTGATGATCCGACTATCTCATGACAGTTGAGTCTACCAATCCATCAACATAGTTGTTCTGGACATGCCGGAAGCATATGACCTACTACTCTATAAAGACTAGTCCAATAAGCTAGATGGATATTTTGCTATAGATAGGTCTCACATGTGGTTTCCATACAAGGGAAAATGCAACCAAATTTGGGTGTTATCAAAGAGATATATGAAACATAATTTCACTCCCCTTAATGGCAAGAACAAGCCGTTGGACTTCATAGAATTCATGTTTCACAACTACCCCCTAGAAACAACATTGGAGTGTTATCCAGCACGACCAACTCTAATCCCATCAAGCACACAGTTAGGACTCCTTGCTTGCCTAACTGATGGTAATGAAACATGTACAGTGTATTGTACCAATAGTAGCAGTAGTAGTAGAAATAGTAACAGCAACAGTACTGGCATGCCAAATGGCCATTGTATAAATAAGCTGTGGGCCATAGATTTTGACAAGTCAAAATCACATGATGGCTCAAGGACCAAGATCTTCAACCTCAACCTAGTCGCACTCCAAGTGATACTACACTTCACGATCAATGTTGATACTTTCAAGGACATAATAGTTGATGAAGATAAGCATGAGTTATTTCTAAAAAGTACAGCTGAGGGCAAAAAAGGCAACCCCGTCCTTGAGGGATTGGGTTCTATAAACAATCTCTATGATTTGCAGAACACTAGTCAAAAACCAAGGAATATATGAACCTGCAAGCCCACCACAATGAATGAACAAAGCAACCTATGGACCATTCACAATCCGAAGATGGCCAGTCTTGGTACAAACTTCAAACTGCAGTAGTGGTCAACTTTTGATCACCTAATCAAATAGTACTAGGATGTGTTGACAAGGATAGATGATAGCGTGAGTACATACGAAACGTGAATAAACAAGACGTGATTCCAGGTGAAGGAAGAACCAAGCCATTGCAGAGAAATTCAGGTAAAACACATATGTTGTTTGAACTCCTTATCCAAAAAAAATTTATTAAGATTTTGGATGATTAGGTCACTTGCAAATTTCATCATCATACTTGATTTTCGAATTTAAATTATGTATGTAAGAAATCTGAGAAAATACACTTATGCATTGATTTGAGGAACTTGAAATGCTCCCGGAATAAGAATGGATATCCCGTGCCATCATCCGAGCCTAAGTTTCACATAGTAGCTGAACCAGTGGTGTTGTCCTCACCTCAAGGTCTTTTGGAATACCACCAAGTTCTAGTAATGGAGCCCAGTGGATGTACACTAGTCCACAAGAAGCTTGGCCCACACGTGTATCATCTACAATCACTTGGCCGGGGAACTACTAACCTTCCTGTCAATGGCCAAGATCTCAAGCATTACCTTCAATATGTCGGGTTGTGCCCATGTTGTGTACATAGCCTGCTTGCTGCTTATTTTTTTCATCTTTGATTCTTTGCTTATTATCTTGGCTTTTGCTTTGTTTGATTCTGATTACTATTTATGTTCACGTTCATTTTGTTGTTTGATAGATTACTATTTATGTTTCCATAAATAAGTGTTGCTAACTACTACGTTCTAGCTTTTGAATAGAGTATATGGCTAAGATTTGAAGAGACTTATGACACTGCAACACTTGCCCAGTGTTGTCTCTGTGTACTATGTTCTTGGTTATAACCTTCGGCTGATGAAATCTTGATGGAAAATATAAGTCGTCTGTAAGGGAAGTTTTTGTCCAACTATGAACCTATGACCACACTAGGAAGCCTCGTGCTTGTACTCATCCTCCTGCTCTATGTGTTCAAGCTCATCCAACTAGTAGAAATAGAGAAGGGGAAATCCAAATGAGCATGCCTATGTCAGAGGTCTTAGATGCTTCTCTGAAGGAACAACCTCTTATGCTCTTAGTAAGTCAGGATACCTCTTCCACCCAAAATAAATAAGTGCATATGCACAGTCCTCTTTAAAAATACAAAGGCGAAAGAAGAGAAAGGATTTTTGCATAGAAAGGGGAAGCAAGCAACTCCACCGGGGTACTGACTAGGCTCGTTGGTAATGGAGCAATGTGTGTGTTCATGTGTGGCTCCGTTGGGGCACTGTCGAGGCCTACTAGTAGTGGAGCAACACCAGAGATGAAAACTTATACTCTGAAAATCTTTAACTCGCAAGATAAACTACCCTTCCCGAATTTCAAACACTCAGATCAAGCTGAACTTCTCGTTGTGTTTGACTGAGTTGGCAAAGGGTAGGCCATGTATGTCCGTGGGGTATGTGGGGAAGCCGAACTAACCTGCACATTGATTCAATACTCCCCAAAAGACCAAGGACCAGTGCTAGCAATGAACCAAAAAAGATATGCTAGAGTTCTACTAGTGTGTTGCCAAGTGTTGTAGAGGTTGCAATCACCCTCCAAAATTTTGGCATGAACATAATTTTGGAGCCTACATTGGGAGTTTTGCTTGATGACTGCACACCCTCAGGTTCACTCTATGAGCCCGTGGGAGTCTTTGCATTTGCCTTGCTTCTTCATTTCACCCAAGCTTCTGCATGTTGTTGTCTAGGTCATGCCTACGACCATGTTTTGGTTATGCTCAAAGTATTCACTTCATGGATACTTGTTATGTTCGCTATGAAAGAATATGTCACACTCACACATGGAGTCACATTCACTATTGCACAATCGTCAGCATGGTTGATCTATGATCAATCACAAGTGTCATGCTTATCGCTTGCACTGTCGGTTAGTCATGTTAAACATATGTGTCTAGTTGTTTTGAGTCGTTTCATCATAGAGTCATGAAAGTGTGTGTTTGTATGATCACCTATGCATATTTTGATCATTCACACACTTGGTCATATTGTTGAAGTTCGGATGATTGAACTCCGCTTTGATAGTTGAACCATCACCCCACCATAAACTATATCGACTATAACCCAGAACGATGCAGAAGTGCCAAGAAAGTATTTACAAGTTGCGCTGATTGCAAGCAATCCAATCAGCTTTCGTGCTAACCACGTAGAGAGTTGAACCCAACAGCCACCCCAGGACTAACTCCCCTAAAAAATTGCTTAGAGGCTACTTTGCGTAGACAGGTAGGAAATACACCAAGTTCCTGTCCCTATCTCCCTTAGAAAATTGTGTAGTTTTCCGAGTCAGTTCTCCCAACAGTCGAGCGGCTACTCATCCAGGAAATTGCATAGTTTTCATGAGCAGGCATTCTGCTTTGTAGTAGTCCACTCAGCTTAGAAACTACACAGAGATGATTAGCAAGCTAGCCTGTCAGCCTCAGTGTAGTTTTCCCCACCACCAGCTCCTAGGAGAAGACTACTTGTTGCCTCCAGGAATTGTGCAGTTTCTACCATCAGGCCCGCAACAGCTGACTACCTACTCACCTTGGTAATTGTGTAGTCTTTTCAACCAGTGACAATGTAACCACTTGCCAGTTCCCTATGGGAATTGTGTAGCTTCTGCTACAAGTATCGTAGCAACTAACTTCCTGTTCCCCTTCAGAATTGTGAAATTTCTATCGCTAGTGACCCAGCCACTACCTACTACTTCCCTCTTGGAATTGGTAATTTTGATTGCCAGTCTCCCGTCCAGTTCCCCCAAAAAAACTACACAATTTCTGCCTGATCATCCTGCTTGTAGCCCAACTTGGTCCTCTAGAAAATTTCACAAATTTGGCCTTCTAGCCCCTACTTCCCACTCTTTCTAGAAACTGCATAGATTCTGTCTTATTTTCCTTCTGGTAGCCAAGACTATCCCTTCCAAAATTTGTTCACTTTTGCCTTCTAACTGAGCCAGACCTTGCTTAAAGTCACTGTCAACTTCGATTTCTCATGTTCATCACTCAGTGACTCTTGCACAGTTTTCATCAATAGTGAAATTAAGCAATTGATTTCTATTGATATTAAGAAAGATTATATTAGTAAAATTTCATGGCCACTACACACATGGAGGATGATGGATACCATCTAGGATAACCAAAACACAACTACTCAAAATACTATTGAGAGTAGACATATGCAAAGGATTACATATGTAAATACCCTAGATTGACTGAAGTAAACGAAGTACTATAACTGACATAAGAAAAAGAATAGCTAGGAACCAATGATATTGCTAACAAAATAAAAGGTAAAGTGGTTACAAACGCAATGTCTAGCTTCCAACAACTAGAACTAGAAAGCATGTAAGGTGGACGTGCTAGTCCAAAATAAAAACTAGTCGGTGACGAGAAATGTTTCCATGGCTAGTGTTCAGAGATGGAACATTGATGATGACAACTTCGTCCTGATGGTCATTGGAGTTTTTTCTTGAGTCCGACAGCATGAATCATTCCACTCTCTTTAATTTGACCACTATATCATTAAAAACATACTTGATGTCTCTCGGTATTCACTTGATTTCCTCCTTTCCTGTAAAGATATTATGGTTATCAACATGTTTGTCATGAATTACCATGTTTAGCAGCATTTCCATCTAACAATGTAGTGTTATAGAGTGGAGGAAATGTACTCTTTTCTTCCTAAAAATCCCTGGATTGGGAATGCATTTGAGGCTGCTACCACTAATTTTTTAATTAGAATAATATTTTCGATCCCCAAACTCCCTTGCTTCCAAATGAAAAATCTACTTTTTAACCTCTAGAGGAGCCAAATAAAAAGAGTTTTCCACTAATTACCAACCAAATAGTCGTCGATGTATAGAAGAGGATGCCCTTTAGACCACCACCCCTATGGTTGGCGAACTATTTTCAAGGAGGAATTTCCACATAATACACACAAACAAAACACAATACAATCACTCGAGCTAACTGAATGACCAAGTTTTGACTGATGACAAGATAGTAAGACCCCATAATAAGAGAAGCTAACAGACTAAGAGTGACAACTGGTTTGAGTGACGACCCCAATAAAGACTTTATCGAAGGACTGAGTATCAAACAATTCCACTTCTCTACAAAAACTCCATAATAAATTAGAATTGAATTTAATAATGAGTCTCCCCAAGCTTGTTAACTAGATCAGAATGCTCGAGCTAAGTATTCGACCATTATTGCACATTGCCTTCCAACTGTAGGCTGGAAATTTGAAGCTTCATATACTCTACCAAGTTAGGAATTATTTTAAAGTAGGTAGGGAGGTTGTGAAGCCAAGAGTCAACAACCTCTCCATTCAATTGGCCTGAAAATTTTGGCAATTGAAATTTGGTATCGAGTTTCACATCTCCTAGAGGGCCCCTTTGTTGTTGTAGAGTGAGAAGCTCATGGAGAGACATTTCTAAGGCATGAATTGGTGACTCCTAATTGGAGGGATGTCAACGTGGAGGCATGGTTTTCATGCACCCAAAGAAAATAATACTAGACAAGAATGTTGATTGAACCCTGAGAGTGGTGTGAGAATGCTACAACAAAAAGTTCTAAAAGAAAAAAACAAAAAGAAAATAAAAAAACTAAACAAAACCTTGATCTTTCATTGAAATAGTTGGGGAATTGATAGAAAAGGCACTGCAGTTTTTGGAGGAAACCAACTACAATCTGACAAAGTGATACAATTATTCTATGCTTAATCTGATAATCATGAATTTCCATTAGCTTCAATTAGTTCTAATTTAAGTAATGTTGCAGTAGTGGAAAGGAAAAGCCATGAGTACAATGACCATATAGACTATGTACGCCCACCAAATACTAGTTAAGAGGGAAGCATTATACGATGATGAGTTTATATGAAGAAGAGGTTAAGAATCGACCCAACCTAATTCCTCTTGGGCTTTTAGGGATAAATACAATGATAGGCTAGAAGCATTGTATCACCCATCATTTGAATTGATTTTCAAACGTAGTTTTGAGTAGGCGAAGGTGGAAGCTATAGGCCAAGGAAAATCGCTCATCGCAAATATACAATCGTCAAAAGGGTTTAGCTCTTCTATGCTTAATATACACACTTGGTCCAATGAAGGTGTGAGGGAGAAAATTAGTGCATTTTTACTTTTCTGGCAAATTCATGACGACAAGGAAGAAGGGAGAAAGGTGTTTGCCTATTATTATTTGAGTGATATTCTGCCAACACTTGTTATTGATTCAATCACTGGACAAAAAATGAAAGCTTGGATAGGAACCATCGATCCATATAAAATGTTACAACATTTGATACCTTATACGAATAAGCGCCCCAAGGAATTCAACGATCAAAGGAGGAGGAGGGTGACATCAAATGTTAATGATAACATTGCACAGGAACAAATAGTACAACAAGGAGTGAAAGACGTTTTAGCTGACTTTGCTTCTTTGGCAATCAAGGAAGATAATCAACAAAAAGATGCAGTGAAAGGAGAGTACCCAGCTCTCCTAGGGGATCCACAAGGGGTCAACATCTGTAGTTTAAGTGTCTATTTCCCTAATGGCAAGAGAGTGCAGAGGTATCTGCAAACTGATCCCATATAGTTACTTTGGTCCATAGTTACCAAATTCGAATTTGGATTTCGATTTGAATTCGATTCGATACGAAAAAAATCGGCTCTCTAAAATTTAGTACGGAAAAAATTTGAGATTATACATCTTAAAAAGTATTAATAATATTATTTAAAAATAATTAATTTCCAACATTAATCTATACTGTTTAAAACGTTATAGACATTTTGACTATATAAATTACCCAAAAAGTATTAAAAATAAAATGTAACGAATTTATTAACATTAGCTAATGGAGAAAAAAATATAAAATATTATTTTTTGTAATAATAATAACAAAATTTCTAAGTATCTAAATATCAAAAGTAAATTTAAAATAATCTCAAAATATTAAAACTATTTCAATATGTAATATAAAACAATAACATCAACTCATTAATATTTGTCGTTGCCTTCAGTCACTAATACTCACAATTTATAGTGGTTATAATTTCAAGGGAGAATTCAACTAGAAACTAGTTAAAAAATATGGATTAACTGCTTAACTGCTTATAATTTCAATCGGTGACTCCTAAACTCATAGTGCTTATAATTTCAGAGTGGATGTCAACCAGTATCTCCTTATAATTTCACGGTGGAAGTCAACATGTTCTTTCTTTTGGAAAAAAAATCCAGCGTCACCTAGGATTATCGAATCATATTGAAACCTCCGTACTAAATAGTGAATCCAATCGTATTATCAAATTTTCATATTTTTTTGGCCAATTCAGCTGAACTTTATAACTATGCTTTGGTCCTTCTATTCTTCTCAAGATAAAGAAGCCAGTGATGGGCGGCAATTTAGACTGGCACATGCAGTTCCTGGTGCATCAGCAATTTAGACTGGCACATGCAGTTCCTGGTGCATCATCTAAAACACTAGAATACAATAGCAACCTCACTTCCGACACTCTTCACATTCTAATACGTTCATTTCTATGACGTGGGAATCGTAAATGGAAACCTTCAGGGTGACTTGAACATCCTGTCAGACTTGCAAAACTTTGGCCAGCCAACATTTTCTCAGTTTACTCTTTTCTCATATCATATTATAGATAGTAACCTAGAACGTAAACACTATAAAGTAGAAGATGACCAGCCTGTAAAAACTGCAATACTTACGCTTATGCTAGTTCAAGATTTTGTCATTTTATTCTCCTCATACATCATATTCTAAACGGTGACGTGTCAGATTTTGTCATTTTATTCTCTTCATACCTCATATTCTGAACAGTGACATGGCACGTTTCAATGTATAGCTTGTTGAATTAAATTTAAACATTTCAAAATATCAATGTTAACCATGGAAACTTGGTTCCAGCATTCCCCCATACTGCTTCTGGTGAGACTTCAGTCCGTGCTATGTGGGATGATGCCAAAAAGGCCAGTAGTGGGGATTTGTTTGGATAACTAATGTTGAACCTGTGTCAGGCCCCCATAAGCCAACATATTCCTAGCTTCACTAGGTAATTGTCAATGCAAACATGGCAGGCCAAGTAAATTTTCTTCATATAACGATTTCTCTAAAAATAACACTTGACCTAGCCAATATGTTAATCGTTACACAAATAAATATCATGCAATCAAATAAACAAAGTCACCTTATCAATCTTTAGATGCCAGATTAAAACTAATATCAAAATCATAAAAGCCAATATCCTTGTGAAAGCTTCTGTCATCCAAGAAAATGATCAAATATTAAGCCAAATCATTAGTCATCAAGCGAAAACCATAAATTTTCATCTCTATGAATTCAATCAATCCGTAGTCTAAAAACATGTCTACGAATTATCGAGCACCATATCAAAACGCCAAACATTTCTCATCTATACCAATTAGCCAGATCTTAGTGAACCCTTGCAATTGTTATCAAATACTATCATACACTAGCTTGAATGGATAAATCATAATGACATATTGATATGCATATTTCAGTCACTCGCAAGAACAATTTTAGCCAACAAATTCACATTCTCTATAAGAATTCAAATATTCAAGCTTGCCTACTCATACAAATTTTTGTTGTCTACTCCATAATTATAGGACTATCATACTCTGGGTGCAATCCTACTTTTATGCATAAACCTTCTGTTTTTGTGTCCTACAGGCATAGCCAAACCCATAGGATTTCTTATGTGTGGTTGGAGGCATATAACCATACTGATAAGCTTTCTTTCATGTTTTTCTAGTCCAAACTAAAGGAAACCCTCTCTTCTGATACCATAACTAGTTGTAGACCAACAACACCATATATTTATATGTTTATTTCAAAAAAATTCAATAATAAATAATCTTCCATACATCTAAATGATAATAGGTGTGGATGCTTTATGGAGAGATTCTCCCTCTAAATGGAAGCCACATTAGTCATCATCATTCAAGTCATCAACTTGTCTATAATATTTTCATGCATCAGCAAATTTGTGAGATCATAAAATCAAACAATATCATATATTCATCACAGTCATAACATGTTAGCATCAAATACTTCATCATCACATACTTAATAGGATTATACTTCAAGAATCATGAAAACCACATCACTTACTTATCACATACATTAATCCGTCAAGTCAAGGAATTCAGTTTTAGCATATGTCATAATTATTAAGCTCATAAAAACCTAACCATGGTCAACAAGAAGATATTGAATATCAATCTCATTGTTACACTTCTATAATAAAGGTTATCATGCTTACCACAATTATTAACAATAGTACCTAGTCACCATATAAAAAAAAATGTATTTAGCTTGCTTCATAAAATCTAGAAATTCATCATGTAAGATATTTTGCCAACTATACTAATATATCAAAAATCAATGTTTCTAAGTAGCTTCATAGAATCAAGAAATTCATTGTCTAAAATGAGAAATTCATGCCAAATATCAAGTCCATCATCTCATCATGAGTACCATGAATCAGACTTACATTCATATGCATGCAGAAGCCATTTGTGAAGGTTTCATTCTCATCATACCCTAGGGCTTACATTTCCATCAAATATTGCAGTTGAAAACATTGAAACAATACACGATACATACCTTGTAGTATTCAGATAACTCTGGTATCTTCTTATTTTTCATTGGTAGCAGGAGCACTTTGTCAACTTTCTTGTCATACGAAATGATAACACTTCTCTTCCTGCATTATCCATATTTTCCTACATCTAAGATGATCACTAATAAGGATCCAGTTATCACATCTCATGAAGAGGTTAAAAGTATCCAGATACTCACATACATGTAGGAAATATAAGTAATAATAATATAAAAAATCAAATAGGAATATAATTACAAAAAGGTAATATAAATCTAAAATGTACTTATATTTTAATGAGAGGAGACCAACTCCCTCTTGAAATGACCTTCAAGAGTCATTACCATCCAATATATTAATCAACTTCATTAGAAACTATGCCTAATAGAGACTATTCCATCTAAGGCTTCATCAAATCTATCACAAGTGCTTGAACATTTTCACATTTACCATTATAGGGTTTCTAGATTGTATATCTCAAATATTTGCCATAAACTAGGGTTTCTTGCAAACTCTAACCTCATAGTATCCATCAAACCCTCATAATCGAATTTCCTAGTGTTTTCTTCAAACCTTGGTATTCTTTTAGGTCTCCTCCATCTTCTCATGCTTCCATCAAAGGTGTCTTCATAAGGGTGACATTTAATGACTTTTCTTCAACCCAACTCTGATGCCATGTTAATTTTTCTTAGGGTGAAATTTTTTGTTTGTTTTGATAATTTCATTTCTTCATTTACACATTAAATTCACCCCATATAATATCATTATTATTTTTGACAACATTATTCAACAACATATGCAATTATATAGAAATAAAAACATCATAATCAATGCAGTGGAGCACAGAGGAAAAAGAAAACAAAACCATTCACGCATAGAGACACGAGGAATGGTTAGAGACCAGGAAAAAGCCCACTATGGGGAAAATCCTTTCAAATTATTCTTCTTATTATAATTTCATTGAATGATTCTATTAAAGAGAGTACAATGATCCACATATTCATCCATACAATTATCGAATAATATCAACCAAAACATATTCATGAAATGAACCCAACGATGTTAATATTTTAAACCCTAATTCAAATGTCTATAGCCAATAGTCACTATCTATGGTCAACTTCCAAACACTGCGGTCGACTGATAGAAACATCAACCAACTAAAACACCAAACACTAGGTCCCAACTGCATGGATGACGTCACGTGCGTGTAGCTAAAAAGCTTCAACCATAACAATGAGCCATCTTGGGTGTTGTTGGAGCTGCAATTTCTCCAACACATACTTGTGACTAGGACCCAAAATCTGAAAACAAAGATGTGAGCTTCAGACCTTGCAGTTTCACCTTTGTGCAAACCCATTCCTTTGGGTAACTGCCTTAGACATGTATGAGCCCAAAACAAGAAAGAAGAATGATCTAAGATGATTTTACAAATAAGGTTCAGGCCACTTTTATTTAAGACCTTCCAAGGGTGTCCAAATTTTTTTAGGGCCGACCTGATCAAATATAGACATGTGGGATTTTAATTCAAAAATACATTTTCCCTTGTCCAAATTGAGTGTTAAATAGTCAAAATTGGTCCTCTCGGAAAGAGGAATTTCATCCCATTGTTGGAATTTGTCACTAAACTGCAAAATTAACAGTAGGAACCCCATCTAAATAGTCGAACCAACTCCCATAACTTAAAGGTTTTCATTGGGTGCAACATAACCTTCGAAATAAGCAAGGAAGTTGACACAGTTAAGCATGCAATTGAAATGTATATAAGGTACTTTCATGGATGGGAAGAGAGAAAGTGATCCTTTAGAATAAAATTAATAGTACTATCATGACAAAGACACACACAAGCACGGAAATAATTGTTAATTAACTTTCATAATAGTTCACAAGGTAACAACGATCATTAAAGAAAGTAATAATGCACATTCAATAAGATGTATACCAAATCCAACAAAATATTTCATTTTCTTTAGTATGTATGAACACAAAATTATACCTTAAACATTAATAAAATAGACTTACAACATCCATGATACATGCATGAAAGTGTGTCTACTATGAGAGTATCAACGACTAAGTGAGAGTTCGAAGATAGATAGTTATAATGATGAAACACTAGCCCCAATAGTGGAACACTAAGTCACCACTTGCTCCTCCAAAGAATGATCTTCTCTCATATGCCAAGTTGTATATTTTTATTGTAGATTCAAACTTCTTATGTGATACGCTAAAAGAGAAGACATGAATCTACTCTACTTATCAGCAGAAACAAAAATAGATCGATGAAATCATGAAGCAGAAAAGGAAGAATTTCAATCGCACATAACACAATATTTTCTGGGCAAATAAAACTGCTCAAAACTCTGACACTCTATATTCCATTACCCAGAGAAGCTGAGTAGAAAATACAATGCTTGTTTAGCCTGAACAATCTATGCACAAGCACAATCTATATCACTTCTTTACAAACTACCTCAAGCCAACACTTAGCCAAATATGCTAGCTGCCAAGCCCCTACTTCCTTGTGCAATACCTAAGGGAATTAGCCCATATTTAATTGGTAAAATCCCTCACCACAATTTTTCAATCCATTATAGGCCTTCTATTGATTTCTTCCACCATCTGTACAACTCAGAATATTACACAACTAATAGTACACTTTCCCTAAACTCTAATCTAAATTGCGTCTTCCTCTAAATTGACATGCATTAGTTATTTTTAAGTGAATTAACAATTATCTGATTGATCGTGGCATCTAAATTAAATCCAATTTAATTTACTTGACCTCTCAATAGTTCCTCCAATATCTAGAACTAGTTTAAATGAATTTAACTCAAGTAAACTGAATTAAATAATTACAACTCATTAAAAACTCAACCTGGGCCCATAAAATTTAGGGATCATTCTACATGACTCTAGATAGACTTTCAATTCGAATTTACTAAGACAAATAAGTTAACTTAAATTATTTAACTGCTACAAGTTGTTATGTGTATAGAATTACACATTAAATCCTAATTTAATTCATGGACAAATTAAATTAAGATTTTCTTTCTTGTTGTTATTTTTAACATTTCTTGTTTCTATTTTCAACACTCCCCCTCAAAAAGAGATAAATTCAACTCTATCCTGATCCAGTACCCTCGGAATGTTCTGCATGCAACTAGTGTCATTATTGTTGTTGCTACTATAACATCTACAACCAAAAAGTATCCAAACAAAATAAATTGAATCAACTATGTCTACAACTGTTTACTAGGAAAAATTGTGTTGCTGCTAACTCTGCTAGTAAGTCTCCTTCTTTATTGTCAACATTTCTCTACACTCCTTAGTATATGACTGACACTGATCCTCCTGCTACTAAATAATGTGGGCCCCCATAGCAAGGTAATGATCTATGAGAAAAGGAGCACCTTAAAGGGCCCAATTTTATGCACTCTTCGAACTATTACCTGACACCGCCCCACCTCTCACCTAGAGGTATGGCTACATGTGCTCCCTCTACCCACTCGATTGAACATTTCCCCATACTGGAGGTCTCTTCTTGAGCGAATGTCTCCACTCGGACTCCTCTCTACTTCTTGGATTGTGGCTACTCCAAAACTTGTTAAGGTTTATTTTGAGGTTGCTTCTAGGGTTGCATGTTGAGAGGTAACCCATGCTCCCTCTCAACTACCAAGTCTCTAACCTTTTCTTTGCTCCTCAAATATTTACATGCATCTTTGACCTTGAGATCATACAGGTTCTTGACTCACACATTGATCTGTTTCACCTATCCCATGAGGATGTGTCTAAGGAAAACCTTCCCTTTACTAAATATCACATAGTCTAGGCACTCTAGAAACTGATGTTCACACTGTAATTGTCCTAACGTCACAAAATTTTATGAAAAAAGGGCTAATTTTAAATCGGCGATATCTTGCTCATATGAACTCTAATTCAGCAAATTTTATCTTTCAATTTGGGTATTTTTTTGCAAGGAATCTAGATCTGTTATTATTTTTTAAAATTTTCCACAAAAAATTTTATATCTACTTTGCAAACTTACCCCCCAAAAAATTCCTACTCTCATACCATGTAGATTTGTATTTTAGATTCAAACTTCTTATGTGATATGCTAGAACAAAAGATGTGAATCTATTGTACTCATCAGTGGAAACAAAAATTGATCGATGAAATCACAAAGCAGAAAAGGAATAATTTCAATCATACATAACACAATATTTTTCTGGGTAAAGGAACTACTCAAAACCCCAACTATTATATTGCATTAACCAAAAGATATGAGAAGAAAATACAATGCTTGTTCAACCTGAACAGTCTCTGCACAAATACAATCTATCTAACTGCTTCACAAACCATCTCAAGCCAACACATAGCTAAATTTGTTGCCTGCCAAGCCCCTACTTCCTTGCGTGATCCCTAATGAAATTATCGCATATTTAATTGGGAAAATCCCTCACCACAACTGCACAATCCATCATATCCGTTCTACTGATTGCATGCACCATCTGTACAACTCAAAAAATTATACAATTGATAGTAGATTGTCCCTGAACTCCAATCTCAATTGGTTCTTCCTCTAAACTTACATGCATGAGTTAATTTTGAGTAAATTATTAGTTATCTGATTGATCACTACATGTGAATCAAAACCAATTTAATTCACTTCACCTCTCAGTAGTTCCTCCAACAGTTAGAACTAGTTTAACACAGTTTAACTCAGTTAAACATAATTAAATAATTACAACTCAGTAAGAACTCAACCTAGGACCCTAAAGTTTAGAGAACACTCTCCATGACTCTAGATAGACTTTCAACACCAATTTACTGAGCCAACTAAGTCAACTTAACTTAGTTAACTACTACAAGGTGCTATTGTTATATAATTATAATTTAATTCATTAATTAATTCAAGGACACATTAAATTAGAGTTTTCTTTCTTGGTGCTATTTTTAACATTGCCT
>APFE030322685.1:0-10476 GCA_000404065.3 Pinus taeda
TATATGGACGGGTGTTCACATGGAACACCAATACTTTAATCAATTGTCAGTTTCCAAGGTAGGTCAAGCAATATTTGTGCATAATTCACTCAAAGAGTCCAAGGATTTGCATTTGTAATTTCAAAAAACTCTTCAATGCTTCATGATACAGATTTTATTTTCCAAACTTTAGAAAGTAATTCATCATGCCATGATTCTTTATTTTAAACTTTTGAACTCCCTCTTACTTTAATCATTAGAGGCTCATTACCTATCAATTATAGAGCATCAACATATAAAACAAAAATCAAAGTTATACCTTGGACCACTTTTGAAGTAGAGGTTTGGATTGGTATATATTCCTAGTTTCACCAAGTAACTATCGATGTAGACATACTGGGCTCGGGGAGATTGCTTCATATAATTATCTCTGCAAACATAACACTTGAACAAACCAATATGCTCAGCCTTACACAAATCAATGTTGTGCAAAAAAATCAACTAAGCCATATTATCAAGCCTTATATTCCAAATCAAAAATAATATCAAAATTATAAAATTACTCGCCAATATCCCTATAACAAACTCTTAAGAACAAATGTGAGGTAGAACTCACATCTAAATGCCAAGTCATGACTTCATCTATTGTCGTGTCAACAAATTATTATCAAACAATATCAAATTCTGTTAGGCCATCCATATAATCATAACATGAATTATTTATGTCACTAGAATCAAATTCTTATACCAAGGATAAGTCTCAAATGTTTATACTTTAACCAATGAGCCAAAGACAATGAAGGCAATAAAAAATCAATGCTACCTTCAATCATTGAAAGTCATTATGCCCACATAGCACTATCATCAAGGAAAATCAACAGTTATCAAGTCAAAACTTTTATTTGTTATCAATGTAAATTCAATCAATCCATAACCCAAAATATTTCTATGAACCATCAAGCATCATGTCAAAGTTCTAAGGCATCATCAATTATCCAAGCCAACTAAGTTAAGCCAGTAATCCAAATCTTGTCAAAACCTTTCAATTGTCATCAATTACCATCATATACTAAATTCAATGATCAAATCAAATTAACATGATAATATTCATATTCCAGTCCCCTACAAACACACGTTTAGTCAACAAGTTTACATTCTCTATAGTAAGTCAGACATTCAAACTTCCATGATCATAGAACTTCCTGATGTTTGTTCCATATCTGTAGGATTGTCATACTCCATGTGCACTTTTGGTTTTATGCATGAGGCTTCATATTTTGTTACCAACAAGCATAACCACACCCATGTGATATGTTTGTATTTTCAATAATTTCCTTGAATATTATTATTAATATAAATATAAATTAAATAGATTAATGTTTTATCAATATTCCTTTTACCTACAGTTAGATTATTACTTAATAGCATTGAAAGAGAGACCAAAGACACATAATAAATTAGGTAAGGTAAAGGATAATGATTTGATTTGAAACTATTGAGAAATATTATTAAAATTAATAAACAAGAAACAAAATGAAATGATATAGGAAGAAAAAAATGATGTATAAAAAAATAAAATAAAAGAGGGAAATTAAATTCTAAAAGAGTGGGGATGCTTAGATATTAAACTAAAGGTAAAGAAGAGAAAGTGTGATCAAACTGAGGAGGGGATGGAAGAAAATTTAAATAAAAGGGGTTGTGAAGCCATTAAAAAAGAAAGTCGTCAAGGATGTAAGTAGCAAGCAAGATAAAATAGAAGAATAAACAATTAAATAGGCATAGAGGTAGGTAACAAGGACATGATAAAAAAAAGAATGAAACAAATAGATATAAGTACTGGATTATTGGGGATTTCTAGGGAGGAAGTGGATGGTGGGTTTCCAAGTCTGACCAAGTTTATAACTATCTTAATACTTACTACACGTATTATTATTATGGGTGTGATTAAATATTACAACATTAGAATCACTAAACTTTTAGCATATATGTTCTCCATCCTTAATCACACAGGCCCTCTAGCCTCGAAACATATAGAGATAGAAACAAAATCCCCACATCACCTAGATCACTAGACTAACACACACACACACAGTGATATTGGTGGTGTTGTTCTTTGTCAATCATTATGTCTTATTTAGCCTGTATCAAAAACTTGGATTTTACCAGCCACTTCTACTTCCTACACATCCTTCAAAGGGATTTTTGCGTATTTTATTTCATCATTTTCATTGAGTGTCTAAACACATGATTATGTTTATGTTATAGTGTGTTTTCTTCAAATATGACCTTATTCATTCCCTATAACAAGCTTATTATTAGATAGTTAAATACATATTTTTTTTATCATCCATTTTTGGATAAATTTTGGTGTTCCACTTGATAGTTCATCACAACATATTTGATAAAATAATACTTAAAAATCCAAAATCTACACTATGATTGTTTATTTCTCTTTGGGTTTCTAGATTTGTAAATTAATGTTTATTTTGTATGCATGCAAATTATAATTATGCAGAGAATAGAGAACAATGAAATAAAAACCAAAAACCCATAATTGACCAAAGATATATCCTAGGGAACCTTTGGAAAAATCCTTGCTAGAAGGTGAGGCCGCTTTTCTCTCTTTCTCTAAATAAAAAAGTGGATGCAAGTACAATGAAGTAAGGCATGTGGCTCATGGGCTACTATAGCACACAAGTCCTATGTGTGTGCACTCTCCTTGTCCTTCTTGGACACCATACTTATCTATGGAACAAGATTCCATCCAAAAGAATGAGACTCATTTTCCTTCAAGTTGCCTAATTATAACATAGTCCATTCAATAGTCTATTAGTAGTTAGGTTTGGCTCATTCAAATCTTAACTAGAATTCCAAAATATGGACTTTGTTGGATTCTTTGGTGGGCTATATGCGGGTATTAAGGATAATTGTTCAAAACTACAAAATATTCCTTCAAGTTTAGGTGGAACTTCTTCTCAGGTTCCCTTTGGAGAATTAGTCATCAACCTCCAATTTTAGTTATTATGCTAAAATAGAAGAACTATTTAATTTGCCTGGTATATGGAAAACCTTCAAATTTTCCATGGAACCAAAAGGAAATAAAACCACAATTCATAACCTTATCACGTCTGATTTTGGAATTAATTCATGTGCATCTTCCAATGCGATCACCATCAGATATGACCTATCTAATTGAACAACTATTGTGTCACCCGCTCGCCAACTAGCTTTGTCGATCTCCATCGTTGATCAATCTCGCTCGATCCAATGACTATCACACAATCTCATGTGAAATCATGCTCGACTGATATTAGGTCGAGAGCGTGTGAGAAAAGTAGTTTCCTCGTGCTACGTGTTGGCCGCTAAGGGTAATCACATGAAATTTTAGAATACCACTTACTACTTTGAGACCGTACGAGAGATTGCTTACACCTATGAAGATCGCTCTTCTATTTTGATTAACCTCTGTGCTTTTCAGCACGTGATTACCATTAGATCTATTGGATTTGTCGACTAGATGATTTAGATCTTATCTTGGGTTTCTCACGAATTTGTTAGGGTTTCCTCATTTCACCAAGACTGGCACTTCCACCAAGTTTATTCTATCTCTAAATGATCTTCTATGATTTTGAATACACCCAGGTTATTTCAATGCACAATGAGTGAAGATTTAGATGTGACCACACAATATTATAGAAAATCTAATTCTAAAGGGGTCAAACTGGAAATCAACAAAACTCAAAAATATTTGAAGGAAATTAAACCCTATGGGATTTGACCATTCATACACAATACTCACAAAGATACAGAGAGATTCCATATTTTACATTCCAATCCTCTTTAGCCAAAATCCAGCCAAAATATATCAAAAATCCCATTATACTAATTACATAGATACATTTACATACAACCATTAGATCCTAAATCAATGGATTGAATTTGGCTAATCCTAGATAATATCTAATCTGCATGATATTCACCTCATGAATCTCAACTAAGCCTACATACTTGAATTAATTACAAGATAATTTGAATCCCCGAATTCTAACTCAAATCCTATCTAGAAAGCTTTGTAAAGTGATAACTAAAGGATCCCACTCCTTTGCTTGTAATTTGTTTTTGTTTTTTTGGAATAAAATTCAAAGTCTTTTGTCTTCAACGCTCATGCTCCTGCATCTGACTCCCGAGGACAAAATTCTTCATGGGCTCTTGTCCATGAGCTCTTCTACAAAACTGCCCAACTTCTGTAGCATGGCATCTATCATCCAGGTAGTATCAACAATTGATTGATCCTTCCACTTGATCAAATACTGAAAATACTCCTGTCCCCTTAACTTTTTCATCAATCTCTTGTCTAAAATCTTTTCTGGTTGCAATGCCTTTGTCATAAGCAATTGTTTTACCCAATCAACCTCTTGTTCTTCTTTATCTTCTGTTGTATCATTTGCATTTCTATTTTTATACTTGTACAAATCAACAACTTTGAAAATTGGATATATTCCAATGTCCGGGGGTAATTCAATTTCATATGCATTTGGAAAATTTCCTCAAGACTCTGCATGGTCTAATTTTCTTAAATTTTAACTTGTTATACTCCCTTTTTGGAAATATTTCCTTCCTTAGATGTGCTAAATTTAAATCTCCAACCTGAAAATTAACTTCTCTGTTCTTCAAATCCACTATGTTCTTGTACTTTATGTTGCCATCCTGTAATTGTTGTTTTATTTGTTCATGTATTGCTTGAATCTTTGAAGCAAAATCTTCTCTTTTAGTAGTTCTCATTTCAACTTTTCCCAAGTCTCTTAATTCATTCACTCTTGGGTGCATTCCATAAACTATATGGAATGGACTCTGTCCTCTACTCCTATTAGGAGAATCATTATAATCATATTTAGCCTATGCCAAAATTTGATCCCACTATTTTGGACGTTCACATGTAAGAATTTTCAGAAGATTACCCAAGCTTAGGTTTACAACTTTAGTCTGTCCATCAGTCTGAGGATGATAAGCTAAACTAAAACTCAGTTTACTACCAAGTTTCTTCCACAAGGTCCTCCAGAAATGACTAACAAATTTGGTGTCTCTGTCTGAAGCAATACTCTTAGGTAACCCATGTAACCTTACAATCTCATTAAAAAATAGATTGGAAATGTGCATAGCATCACTAGTTTTATAACATGGAATAAAAAGTGCCATTTTAGAAAATCTATCAACCACAACATAAATTGAATCATTTCCTCTTTGAGTTTTTGGTAAACCCAAAGCAAAGTCCATACTTACCATATCCCAAGGTCTATATGGAATAGGTAATGGAACATACAAACCTATGTTTTGGCTCCTTCCCTTCGCATATTGATAGACTTTACAATTTTTTACATACTTCTCCACTTTAGATCTCATCTTCGGCCAGAAATAAAACTAATTCAACTACTTATAAGTCTTGTCTACACCAAAATGTCCTCTAAGTCCACCACTATGTTTCTCCTTGATTAAATTTTCCCTCATAGAGCAATTTGGTATGCACAATTGATTTCTTTTAAACAATAATCCTTCTTGCAAGAAAAAATCCAACCACTTATTTCTGTCTAACAAAACATGATTTTTACAAGCTTCAAATGCCTCCTTAAAATCTAAATATTTCTCATATAATTCCTTAAGAAAATCAAAACCCAACACTTGAATTTGACTTTCCTGAACTAAGATACTTTTTCTGCTTAAGGCATCTGCTAATTTGTTTGATTGGCCATTTATATGCTTCAATATAAAATTAAAACTTTGAATATATTCTACCCATTTTGCATGTTTTTGACTAAGCTTTGGCTATTACATAATGTACTATAATGCATGATTGTCTGAATAAAGTATAAACTCCTTACGCGTCGAGTAATGTCTCCACTTTTTGAATGATTTCACAACTGCATAAAATTCCTTATCATAAGAAGAATATTTATTCTTTGATTCATTCAATTTTTCACTGAAATAAGCTACAGTTCTGTCCTCCTGACTTAAAACGATGCCAATAGCTTCTCCACTAGCATCACATTCACTTGAAAAGGTTTATTAAAATCACGCAAAATTAAAATAGGTTTTTCAGTGATCCTTCTTTTCAACAACTGGAAGTTATTTTCTGCGTCAACAGTCCATTTAAGTGGTTGTTTATCATTCTTTATAGTGTCAATAATATAATCATTGATCTTACTAGAATTCCTTATGAATTTTCTATAAAAACTAGCAAGACCATGAAAACCTCTTACCTCAAAAACACGTTTTGGTGAAGGCCACTCTATGATTTCCTTTTTCTTCTCTGGATCCATTAGCAGAAACAACAACGCCCAAATATACAACTCTTCCTTCATGAATGAACATTTCTTTAAATTTAACAATAATAATTTAGATGTCTCATATGTTCCTCTTTAGATCTGTTGTAAACTAATATATCATCCAGATATACTATTACAAATTTACCAATAAATTCTTTCAAAACTTCATTCATAAGCCTCATAAATTTACTAGGAGCATTTGATAACCCAAAAGGCATTACCATCCATTCATACAGTCCTTCATTTATTTTAAAAACAGTTTTCCATTCATCTCCTTCTCTAATCCTTATTTGATGATACCCACTATTTAAATCCTACTTTATAAAATATCTTGCTCCACTTAAACAATCCATCAAATCTTCAATTCTAGGTAAAGGAAATATGTAACTGATTGTTATTTTGTTGATTGCTCTTGAATCAGTGCACATTCTCCAGCCTCCATCTTTCTTTGGACTCAATACTATCGACACTGCACAAGGACTCAAACTCTCTCTAATCAATCCTTTATCTAATAGTTCCTGAACCCATTTTTTGATTTCTTCATTTTCTATGGGAGTCATACTTTAAACTACTTTATTTGTCATATTTTCCCCTGGAATCAAATGTATATGATGACTTATTTTTCTAATGGGTGGTAACTCATTAGGCAAATCATCTACAATGATATCGCAATAATTTGCAGCATCTCTTGAATTTCAATTGGCAAATCAGAAATTTTAGTGGAAGTAATTATTACCTTGGGTTTGCAAATCAATGCAAAATTTAGCTCATTCTCTTTAATCTGCTACAAGTATTCTTTTCCACTCAGCAATAGGGTCTTTGGATCATATTTTCTTGATGCATCCTCTCCTTCCATAGGCAACAATGTATGATTAATACCATCTTTACCAAATTTGTATGTGTTCTTTTTCCTATCATGCATAGCTCCTCTGTCATACTGCCAAGGTCTTCCCAACAATATGTGACATACATCCATAGGCATCACATCACACGTAATTTTGTCTTTGTGTCTGCCCAACTCCAACTCCACTTCTCACTGTTCGTTCACTAACAACTGATGTCATTTTTGAAGCCATGACACCTTTTAAGGTGTTGGATGTTTCTTTGTCTTTAATTTAAACTTTTCCACCACTTCTATAGAGACCAAATTATCGGTGCTGCCACTATCAATTATCATTTGACAAAATTTTCCTTGAACTTTGCACACAGTCCTGAACAAAGTCTTTCTCTATGCTGGTTCAACAACTTCCTTTGCTGGCTTTAAAGAAACTTTGTTAACTACCAAATAGTCCCCTTTCTCTGGTACAATTTCTTCTTTTGGAACCTTTATTGCTTTCTCTTCAGTGTGAGCAACAATACATTTCTCTGATTTGTTCCTACATTTTCTTGGCACTCATAGGCTCTGTGTCCTAGTATGTTACATATGTAACATCTGATTTCTCTTTCTCTGCCTCTGCCTCCTCTTCTTCTGGAAAAAATCCTTCTTCCACTTGCATCACCTTCTTTGGGTGTATGCTGATTTGAGATGCTGCTAGCTCCATCTCTAGGTGTTGTAGATCTTCCTCTACCACCTTGACTTCCTCTTCCTCAAAAAGTACCTCTACTTCGGGAAGATTGCTTCCTCATGAGTTTTTCTTCAACCTTCAATACCATATGATAAGCCTCTTCTATTGTTTTAGGAAATAACACACATATCTAATATTGGGTCTCCATTCTGGGACCATATATATATCTTGCAACCTTCTCATCCAACACTTTCATTTCTTTGATTTCCTATTTCCACTACTTCTAATCTAGCTTGCATCTGTTGCATAGCTTCCAACACTTTAGCATTCGCAATTGGTCTTCCTCTTCTTTGATCACCACCACGTCTTCCTCCAAATCTGAAAGCCATGTTGGATTTATTTTTCTAATCTTTGAGATCTTGCTTAGTGTCAATAGGCTCCTTTGGTCCACTGATGGTGTGCTGGTTGCAGGTGTTAAGGATAATCATTAAAAACTAGAAACTATTCCTTCAAGTTTAGGTCGAACTTCTTCTTGGGTTTCCTTTGGAGAATCAGTCATCAACCTCCAATTTTAGTTATTCTGCTAAAACATCAAAGCCATTTAATTTACTTGGTATGTGGAAAACCTTCAAATTGTACACAGACCCAAAAGGAATTAAAACCCGAGTTCATAACCTTATCATGTCCAATTTTGGAATTAGTTCACATGCATCTTCCAATGTGATCACCGTCAGATATGACCCATCTAATCGAACAACTATCCCATCACCCGCTCGCCAACTAGCTTGGCCGATCTCCACTGTTGATCAATCCTCAAGCTCGATCCAACGACTATCATGAAATCTTGCGTGAAATCGTACTCGACCGATATCAGGTCGAGAGTGCGCAAGAAAAGTAGTTTCCTCGTGCTATGTGTTGGCCGCTAAGGGTAATTGCGTGAAATTTTAGAATACCACTTACCACCTTGAGACCACACGAGATACTGCTTACACCTACAAAGACCGCTCTTCTATTTTAATTAACGTATGCGCTTGTTGGCATGCGATGACCATTAGATCTATTGGATCTATCAATTAGACAATTTAGATCTTATCGTGGGTTTCTCGCGAATTTGTCAGGGTTTCCTCGTTCTACCAAGACTGGCACTTCCTCCAAGTTTAGTTTGTCTCTAAATTATATTTTGTGATTTTGAATACACCTAGGTTATTTCAATGCACAGTGAGTGAATATTTAGATGCGACCACTCAATATTATACAAAATATAATTCTAAAGGGGCCAAACTAGAAATCAACAAAACTCATAAATATTTCGAAGGAAATTAAATCCTCTGGGATTTGACCATTCATACACAGTATTCACAGAGATACAGAGAGATTCCAAATTTTACATTCCAATCCTCTTTAGCCAAAATCCGGCCAAAATCTGTCAAAAATACCATTCTACTAATTCAAAACTTACATAAATACATGTATACACAACCATCAGATCCTAAATCAATGGATTGAATTTGCCTAATCCTAGATAATATCTAGTGTTCATGATATTCTCCTCACGAATCTCAACTAAGCCTACATACTTGAATTAATTACAAGATAATTTAAACCCCTAAATTATAACTCAAATCCTATCTAGAAAGCTTTGTAAAATGACAGCTAAAGGATCCCACTCCTTTGCTTGTAAACTTTTTTTTTTATTTTTGGAATAAAATTTGAAGCCTTTTGTCTTGAAGCCTTATGCTCTTGCATCATTCTTCTTCATCATTATCTTGTGGTTGTCCCATTTTCTATGTGTAATGGTGGATAATGTGGCATCCTCTCGAATTATGGTAGTAAAAATTGGAAGGGCAACTTTTGAGTGCCATAATGTTTGTATACAGAATCCAGTTGAGGCAAGTAGGAAAAAAGGGTGTAGCATTAAAGACATAAAGCACACCAACCCCCTTCCCCCATCCCACAAAAAAAAGAAAAAAAAATCATTTGATGCGTCAAATTGCTCCTAGAATGTTTCAGATGTCAATATATCAAACTGGGTTTTGTTGATAAAAATGATCTTGTGAGTTGATTCCTTCACTTTTTATAGTCTAAAATCATTAAGATGGATGCAAAATTATAAATTGATGCAATCCACATCACCTTCCTTCCATTATAAGCTTTGATATGGATGCTCATTTTCAATCATTTTCAAAATGCATTTTGGCATATATTGTAGTGAAATATGTAAACTCATTGCCAAAGTGAAGTGGTAAATCACACCTTGGTCCAACTACTCCAAAAATAAGTAGTGGGATAAGGCATTACACTTACTGAAACATTTTTATGATAGATCAATACACTTTGCCAAAATCTATTTTCCTTTGAAATTTGTTATGAGCACTAGTCTATAGCCCTTTTTAAGTTTCCATCCACCTTATAGGATCCTACTTTATAACAACAACTAAATGCCTAGATGTTGCGGGATATTATCCCCTAAGGCTCTTGGGTGGAACCCTAGCAGACTGAAAGTTGTCTAAGTCAAGAAACATACACACACACATCCGTTTATGCTATAAAAAACTACTTCTAGGGTGAGAAGGACATACCTGAGGTCCTACGTTTGGGTAGTTACTCAAGGGTGCAAACCCTTCTTCACGTCCCTTCCGCTCCTTTGTCCTGCAAAAACAACAATTCCAAGG
>APFE030322685.1:28682-51199 GCA_000404065.3 Pinus taeda
AATTAATAAATAATAATTTGACCTCGGTCTTAAGGTCAAAATTAGCCGTTGGTAGATTTAGCCGTTGGAGTCTCTGCTCAGACTATTTAACATGCTAAGCTGGATCTGTTTCTTCAACTTGTCCTGACGATGAACCACACTTGTTGGTTCAAAACGCGTAGACAGAGGTCTTTCTATATGTGATTTATGCCGAAGCTCTACTTATAAATGACCATATTATAAGTTATTATGTAAATCTTAAAATTCAATGTTCAAAATCTCAAGAAATCAAGCAAACAAAATTAAATTAAATTAAATACAAATTAATGAAAACCAATCTAAATTAAATTCACACCAAAACCTATTTATTTATTTAAAAAATTATGAGTTTACTATATTAAATTAAAGGAATATGTTAATTATCCACTTGAATCATTTTTTTACATTACTAACTCAAAATAATAAAATCAATTCCGACTACATTTACAATATTCTAAAATCATTTTATTTTACCATAACAATGGCCATGAAAGAATTACCAAATGAGTTAACATATTATGACATCCTCATTTATTTCAATTTTATATATATATATATATATATATGTCATTCAAGCTCCCAACCTCAAAGAACCAGAAACTTGTAGGCCCCCAAAAAAATTCTCATCGTTGTCCAGAAAAGTATTTTTTTCCAAGAATTTCTCTGAAATTTTAGAGAAACCACAAAATTTCAGAAATTCTATCAGAGATATTTTAGAATGAAATAAATATATCCTCTGCATCTCCATTGCATGTGAGATAGACTGAAAACATATCTTTCCAGTCATAGCACTCGGGCATTGCTATAAATATAGTTAGTAAGGCCATTATAAGTAGTGTTGCTTTTTGTTGAGGAGTTTAAACAAAATATTATCTGCAGACATTGTTTTTGGTATGTTGTCTGCGTTATTGTGGAGAGAGATAAATGAGAAAAATCTTTCTCATGTCAATTAACTTTAAAATGTTTGTGGGGTTTATTGCAGTCCTTTGCTTGGTTTTAGTTGTTCGGGTTAAGATTAAATTTATCTAGTTAATTTAAGTTAATATAATGTTAGCATGTGTATAATATATTATATTTTATTTCGAAAGAGTTTTTTAGGATAGATAGTTTATTGGAATATTTTTCAGATCACTTATTTTGTTTTGGGGATGAATCATATTAGTTAATTAAATTGTGATCAAATTTTGATCATGTGATTAATCTAACGGAATATTTTGTTTAATCTTTGTATTGTGAATTTTGCAAGCGTTCCTAGTACGATATCGATCACACCCTCTAGTGAGGAAAACGATACTATCATACCTATCATACCCGTCTCTAGTGAGAAAGAGGATACTATCATACCTATCATACTTGTCAGTGCCACAGGCTATAATTACCATTGCAATATGAATGTGCATTGCAAAACGGATCCTAACTGTACAAAAGACACACCTCGATGTGAACTTAGTGCTCATGGTAGTATTTGTTACACTAATCCCTCTTAAATGCCATAAATGAGCATCCTATGTAATAATGGAGGAGCTTTTGTCAGCCAAATAAATAAAAAGTGGTTGCCCATTTTGAATTAAATTAGAGATTTTAATAACCATTTTCATATTAAATATTTCAAAATATATTATATGACTCATTTAAATGATTCATGTTTTCTTGTTCACAATATTTTTATGAGAGCAAAAAGTGTACAACTAGGTGTGATAGAATGATTGATAATGGTTAATAGAAAAAAGAAATGCTTGAATAGGAATGCACAAATATTTATTTGAGAATTAAATGTTTTAAAGTGGACAAAGGAACAAAAAGGTTAGATTTAGTAAGCATGACAAAAAAAAGGGAATTAGGATACCAAGGTTATTGATATAACTATTATTTATAATTAACTAGCCTAGATCCATCTTAATCTCCATATGGCCATTTCACTTACAATGGTTACACTTAACCATATTCTGATCATTTTTTAGAAAACCAACACTTACAAATTGAACTGTTTTTGTGAAATCTAGAACAAACAAAGTGTTTTCTTTGTTGTATCCTAGGCCAGGTCAATCTTTATTGAAGGAGATATCCTCCCAAGGTCTGATCACCTTCTTTGAAATACTATCCTCTTATTGTTCTTCATACTTGATGTTGTTGCTAACATTTTGTCCTTGATTTATTAAACCTTCTGTATCACACCAGGAATCAAGCATTAACAATTCATTTATTTGACATGCTACATCAAACTGATCAATTTGATCTTTGATACTACTTGTTGCATCATTTAGTAGTACAACTGGTTGGATGAGATCACTTGTGTCACAACTTATATCAACCTGTTTGATTAGTTCATGTGTGTCGAAACTTATATCAACTTGCTTGATTAGATCATCTATGTTGCAACCTTCATTAATATGTTGAATAAGATCACTTGTATCACAACTTTCATTTGTTGTTGTGATCAGGTCTTATGTGTCACAACTTGCATCTGTCTTCTCTACACATTGTGCATCAAGTAAATCTTTCTTTTTAGTTAACTTAATTTGAAGTGCATGAATGATTTTTTCTTTCACTTTGAGCTCAATTTGAAAGTCTTTCACTACTTCTAATGTACTGGTCATTTGATTGATTAAGGCTTGACTTAGCTTCAACTTCCATTCCAGTATTTCAACTTTGTTCTGTAACACATGATTGCAATCTTGCAAATCTTTAATCTCCAATTTTGCACTTTGAAGACAATTTCCTCCTTTACCCATTATGAATTTTGACACACTCGCTTGTATTGGCTCACTTGCTTGTTTGATTTTGATTTATGCTTTCTTGTAATACTTGCGGGATTTGAAGATCTCGCTCACTTGAATTCTTGAACTTGTGTGCCCAATTTAGCTTATCAATGGAATGGTTGAACTCACACTTGCTTGAACTTTGTGAATGCTTCAATTAGGTTGACCCTTTCTTGAAATTTCTGCTCACTTGAATCTTGTACTAGGATGAGGGTGTTGAATACCACTGAAAATGCACCCAATGTTTACAATGACAAGTTCAAATGATATTGACTCACTTAATTGACTCATTTGAGGAGAGTTGACTCACTTTACCTCCTATAAATTCACAATTAGGGTGTTGGTTTCGACTGACAATGCACCCTTACAATTCAACTCAATTTTATTTGAATTTTTTTACAAGTTAACCTACAAATTATGATTTTTCAAGTTACACAATGACCAATTGTCATTTAATGTTGATGTAGTCCTTTGAAATGCATGAGTTTGTAGTTGCATTAACTTGGTTTCCTTGCATGAATTTGCTTGTTGATGTAGAATGCCGATGTTGACAACTTTGATTATGTGTTGTAGTTGCACAAATGCATGTGATTGTTTGTGCTTGATTAAATACTTATTGCAACTTCTTGATTTCAAGTGCTTTGATTAATGTGCTTGTTTCATTAACTTTCTTTAGACTCCCTGTGTGTGTTAGATAAGATAATTGTGTGTGTTAGACTTCTCAAGCACAAAGTTTGAAAACTCCTTGGAGTGAAATTGTCTTCAACAAAACTAAATGTTCACTCACTCAATCTTTTTCAAAGTGAAAAAATACTTTGGATTACAAAATTGACTTTTTCCTTTAAAAGTATTCCCTTATCACTCCAAATTTACAAAATATACACCTTATGACTCCACAAAATCACTTATTACTCCATTACATAAAGAATTATAAATACTCTTTATCTCTCCAAAATGTACAAAAATATCTCCTTACTTCTCACTCCAAAAAAAACTTATCGCTCCAAAATATTAAAACATACCCTTATTAGTCAAACATCACTTCGAAACTAAAAATAAGAAAACACACCTTATTTCTCCATTAAAATCTTTAATAATCAACATTTTTTTTTTAAAGTTCCATCAATTTTTTTAAATAAAGTCACTTTAAAATGTGAATTAACCTTCATGAAATCACTTTCAAAAAGTGAATTAATGTTTCAAGCTTTAAACTTTAAGCATATAAAAAACCATACATATGTATTTAGTTGAAGATACTTTGTTGGAGAAATAAATTACGCACCATCATTGTTTTAGAGAGACACATCCTTTCCAAAATGGATTCCACATTGGTGCTCAATGTTGGTCTTTCTTTTTGGCTAGTTTCTCCATGATGTTGGCTCATTTTCAGCACATATTGTTGCGTGTGAGAATCCCATAGCGGTTAATATTATAGACATAAAGTAATTCTTCATGCAGATGCAGGCATGTAGTGACAGTGGGGCTGAGATACTTGAAATTGAATTTGACTAGCATTCGTTTGAAGATATCATCTAGGTAACCCACATCAAGTATAAAGGTAAAAATTAGGCTTCTTCTTTACCAAATGAAAATGTCGAGGCTGTTATTTCTTGAATGATGTCTCTCTCAACAAAAACTGGTAGAAAAGATAGTCTGCAACTTAGAGAGGTGTTCCCAATCCTCTAATTTTCAATGATGGAAGGGTGAAGAACAAGTATTTGTCGTGAGTCTTGGACCAAATATACAAGAAACATACTATTAACTTCTTGAATCCCTGTGTCGAATGTCCTCAAGCCTTGACATCAAAGAATAGCATGCCCCACATGTGTTGCTCGTGCTCAGAATTCCCAATTCTGCAACTCCACCCTTCCCCACAAAAATACACTCTTATATATTATAAAGAAATAATTCATACTTTCGTTTATCAGTCCATCCTGACCTTGGTACTCACCTCCCTTGATAAATTTTCATAGGCTAGTGACAAAATCCCCCTTCTGTGCATTTTTTTTAATGCAACCCATCTGATTAAAATTTGATGCATTTCTTTCCTCCTCAGTATATATAATGATTTCATCCACACGCACGACAAGTATGCATGTCTTATTTCATGTTCTCAGCCATAGGAGCATTGACCGGTGGCTCCATTTCACAAGTATATCTTGATATGTATTTACTCGCAATGAATCAATTTTAGGAGTCTTCTTCTGCTTCGTGGACAATGCACCTATGTCTAGCAGGTTCAACAACATGTTTTATTTCTAAATGATGGTACTAGAGATTTCAATTCTTAAGCAACTTGTGACATAAAAAGAATTCACAGTCATTTCCTCAACATGCTATTGCTCTGATACCACATGTAGAGTATTAAACAAAATTAACACACATGAAAAAATATTAGAGACATAGAAATGGCAGAAAATGACTCAATCTTATTGTATTCCTCTCATAATGCAATATATAAGTAATGATAATAATACAAATAAATACATGAGGAAGCTTGTCTCAAGATAGTACGTCTATCTTGGACACTATGGTTGAGCAAATCTCTCAACCAAACACTAATCTAGGAGCCTAACTAGTTGGAGAGAATCTCTCAACCAACTAGGCCTAAACTTACTCCTAACCATGAGGAGCAAACTCAATCTAGAAAGGTAGGATTAAATCCAAATTTCTTGATTTTAATTAATATAATTATTTTGGACTTAAAATTGTTTCCAACACATGAGAGTAAGGCTAACACTGTGCACTCAAGACTAGTCAACAACTGATGTTACACTTCCTTGGAATCTCCACCAAAGGTGGGAAACTCTATTTCTCTACATACACTAGCTATTTTAGGTTGATTGGTTAGTTAACTAGATGATCATTGAGTTATATTGAAGTCCCACTTCACAACTAACCTTCAAGTAGTCCCTCCAACATTTAGAACTGGTTTAACTAAAAACAAGATTGAAATAAATGACCTTGATTGCTACAAATTAGAAATCAAACATGCTCAACTTAACTGTAACTCCTCTAATTCAAATCTATTGATTAAACTAGATGAAAAAATCCTTGACACACAATTTAACTGCATCGAAGTTTTCTGCTGATATGGAAATTTGAATTTTCTTAATTTAATCAAGGAAATCATGGAAATTTGAATTTTCTCAATTTAATCAAGGAAATCAAATTGAGAATTTTTTGTTGCATTTTTCAACACATAGTATCTCAGATTGGGGGGAATAGTTGGCTCAATGTTCTCAATTGGTGTTGATCTCTATAGATCAGAAACATATCATCATGCTCATATCTGGCATCGACTTAAACAACTCACTAAAGATTTCAATCATCATGTCTCAATAGAAGCAATATCCTATTCATGTGAGACTTAAAATCAAATATTATGTTAAAACAATAATATATATATCACAAAAGGATACCTTATTCATCCTCCCTCTCACAGAGGTAGCAACCAAAATTCTAAGCTTGTCTCATACAACAACACTGTCTTAATATGAAGACATCTTAGTCCTAGCTATACATGTGATTCTCTACCAATCAAATCCCACCCAATATTATCAGGATGTATCCTTGTCATATCCAAGATTTTCTCAAACAAATCTCCAAATAGATTCTTCAACCTACCTCACAGTTATCCATGTAAGCAATATCGTACTTAACCTTGGTCATGCATAAAGCTACAAATTTCTCATCCAAATTTATCATGGCATATATCATACTAAGGTAACACCTAGATGTGCTCATCTCATCAATAGAAATCCCAAACAGTACCAATACGTCCATGCAATCACATATCATATGAATAATATCTCAGACAAAAAACGAATCGACGCATGCAAGTATCTTGAAGGGTGCTTGGTGACAAATCAATGTGTATGAAGCGACTCAATCATGAATTGATTTCGGTACTATATATATATATATATATATATATATATATATATATCTATATCTATATCTATATAATAATATATATATATATATATATATATATATATATATATATATATATATATATATATTATATATATATATCTGTGTGTGTGTGTGGTGGATGGGTGTTCACATGGAACACAAATGCTCCAATCAACTGTTAGTTTCCAAGGCAGGTCTAGCAATATTTTTTCATAATTCAATGAGAATGTCCAAGGATTTGCATTTCTAATTTCCAAAAACTCTTCAATAGCTTCATGATATAGATTTTATTTTCCAAACTTTAGAAAGTAATTCATCATGCCATGATTCTTTATTTTAAACTTTTGATCTCCCTCTTACTTTAACCATTAGAGGCTCATTACCTATCAAGCATAGACCATTAACATATAAAACCAAAATAGAAGTCATACCTTGGAACACTTTTGAAGTAGAGATCTGGATTAGCACATATTCCTAGTTTCACCATGTAACTATCGATGCATACATACCAGGCTCGGGGAGCTTGCTTCATATAATCCTTTCTACAAACATAACACTTGAACAAACCAATATGATCAGCCTAACACAAATCAATATTGTGCAATAAAATGAACTAAGTTATATATCAAGCCTTAGATTCCAAATCAAAACTAATATCAAAATTATAAAAGTTTCTTCAAATATCCCCATAACAAACTCTTTAGAACAAATGTGAGGTAGAACTCACATCCAAATACCAAGTCATGACTTCTTCTATTATCGTGCCAACAAATTGTTATTAAACAATATCAAATTCCATTAGGCCATCCATATAATCATAACATGAATTAGTTATGTCACTAGAAGCAAATTATTATACCAAGGATAAGCCTCAACTGTTTATACTTTAACCCATGTGCCAAAGACAATGAAGGAAATAAAAAATCAATGCCAACTTTAATCACTGAAAGTCACTATGTCCACATAGCACTATCATCAAGGAAAATAAATGATTATCAAGTCAAAACCTTAATTTTTTATCAATGCAAATTAAATCAATCCATAACCCAAAATATTTCTATGAACCATCAAGCATCATGTCAAAGTTCTAAAGCATCATCAATTATCCAAGCCAACTAAGTTAAGCCAATAATCCAAATCTTGTCAAAACCTTGCATTTGTTATCAATTACCGTCATATACTAACTTCAACGATAAAATAAAAAAACATACTAATATGAATATTCCAGTCCCCTGCAAACACAAGTTTAGTCAACAAGTTTACATTCTCTATAGTAAGTCAAACATTCAAACTTCCATGCGCATAGAACTTTCTGATGTCTACTCCATATCTACAGGATTGTCATACTCCATGTGCACTTCTTATTTCATGCATGAGGCTTCATATTTTGTGACCTACAAGCATACCCACACCCATAGGCTTTCTTCCATGCGGTTGGGAAGCTATAATCACACTCTTAAGCTTCTTCCATGCAATTGGGGCTTACACTAAGAGAAACCCTCTCTTCTCTAACCAAAACTTGCTGCAGACAAACAACATCATAAAATTGTCTAGTTATGCAAGAAAGTTTCATCAATAAGGAGTATTTTATACATTTAATGAAAATGATAATAGGTGTAGGGGTCTTATGGAGAGTTTCTCCCTCTTAATGAGCAACCACTTCACTCATCATTATTCAAGTCATTAACTTGTCTATCATAATACTATCATGCATCAACAAAATTCTTAGATCATGAAATCAAACAATATATCAGGTTCTAATACATATAGTCATCATGGACATAACATGTCAACATAAACTACTTCACCATCAAATTCCATCAAAGTCTCATCAAGGGTTAAAGTCATATGATTAGGATAGCTGTCAAGTGCTTCATCATAATTCAAGGATCATAATCATTTCATCGCTTCTTTTATATTTATTCAATCATCAAATTAGGGCATCCACTTTTACCATGTTTCATAATTACTAAGCCAAGGTAGAAAATGAGATTCTAAGAAATAATCATAATGTTACACTTATATCATCATGGTTATCATGCTTTTCACAAACATCATCAATAGTTTCAAACTATCATATATAAGAATGAATGTGCTAGCCTTCTTTATAAGATCAAGAAATCCATTATATATAAACTAAAATATGCTTGTCAAATATCAAGTATATCAATATATATATATAACAAATTCAATATTTCTAAGTAGCTTTACCATGACTCAATACCAAGTGCACCATCTCATCATAAGTACAATGAATCAAACGTACTTTCATATGCATGCATGAGCCATTTCTGAAGGTGATATTGTCATCATACCTTAAGGCTTACCTTGCCATCCAATATTTCAATTGAAACATAACTTTGAATCAATACACCATGTATACCTTGTAGTATGCAAATACCTGTGAACCTTCTTATTTAACATAGTGAGTTGGACCACTTTGTTAACTTTTCATCAGGTGCCTTTTTACTTTTCTAGTGCTAACTCTTTTCTTCCTACATTAGCCATCCTTTCCTGCAACTCAAATGTTTCTCAAGAAGGATCCACTTATCACATCTCATGAGGAGATTAGAAGTATCCAAATACTTACATATACATGCAGGAAGTATAAGTAATGATCAAAGCAATAAACTTAAACAAGAACATAATAAAAAAGAGATAACATAAACCTAAAAGTACTTATGTTCAATGAGAAGTGCTCATCTCCCTCTTGAACCAACCTTCAAGATTCATGACTGCCCATTGTCCATATAACATTGTGGCCTTCAAATTCATCAGCACCCACGCCTAATAGAAACTATCCATCTAGAGTTGCATCAAATCTGACATAAGTGTTAGAATATCTACACACTAATCATGCTAGGGTTTTTAGGTTGCATGTCTCAAATATTTATTATAATCTAGGGTTTATTCAAAGCCATAACGTGATAATATCCATAAAACACTAATAAATAGATTCCCTAGGGTTTCCTTCAAACCCTAGCATTATTTTAGGTCTCCTCCATCTTCTGTCACTTCCATCAAAGGTGTATTCATAGAGGTGATCTCCATGAATTTTCTTTAGCCCAACTCTGATATGATGTTAATTTTTTCTTAGGGATATATTGTTCTTTCCTTTCATAATTTCATTTCATCATTTAAATATAGAATTCACCACATAACATCATAACATTATGCAGATTTACAACATTGTCCAACAACATATGCAATTATATAGAAAGAACAACATCATCATCATCATTAACGCAACGAAACATAAAGGAATAAAATAACGAAAGCATTCACACATAGAGACACTAGGATTTGTCATAAACTAGGGAAAAAATCACTACGAGAAAAACCATTTCAAATTATTCTTCTTATTAGATTGTATTGAATGATTTAGCAAGAGAGAGTACAATGGTCCATATCAACAACCATAAACCTATATAGCAAATTAACTAAACAATATACATGATATGAACACAACAATGCTAATATTTAAAACCCTACTTCAGAAGCATGCAATCAACTATCACTGTCTGCAGTCAACTAACTAACCCTGTGAACAATGAGTGAAATCTATGGTCAACTAATAAAAACAAACCCTAGGTCCCAACTGCATGGATGGTGTGATGTGTGTGCGATTGAAATGATTCATCAACATGGATGAGCCAACTTTCATGCAGCTGCAACCATAAATTGTGTGTTACAAGCCTGCGGCTGTGACCCAAAACCATAGACATGTGTGACCTTCAGATTGTGCAATCTGAGAATTGTGTGAGTGAACTTCCACGAACCACCTAGGAACTATGTGAGCCAAAACTAAAGAAAGAAGAATATAAGAAATTCTTCATGATGATGTCCAAATGAGGGTCACTTGACTTGTATTTATAGCCATCCATTGGTGTCCAATCTATCTTTTTCGCTAACCTGATTAAATATGCACATGTGGGTCTCAATTCAAAACTACACTTTCCCTTGTCCAAATTGAGCGCTTCAATAGTCAAAATTGGTCCTCTCAAAAAGAGGAATATCATCCCATGGTTGATATTTGACATTGAGCTTCCAAATTAACAACTGAGTACCAAATTGACACAATTTTTGATTCCCCTAATCAAGGAAAAAAATACTATTAACTAAAAAAAAATAGTATTGTTATTTAATATTTGATTAATAGGATAGGACCCATTAATATTAATAGATATTAATTAATTATGTAATATTAATATTTAAACAATATTATTAATATTATAATGTGATATGTTTGGTTGATAATATTAGTTAAGGTGCTATTATAAAAGAGTCAATTATAATATTATTAAAACTATTCATATTGTTTATAATAGTGTAAATAATAATGATAAGATCAATTTTATTTATATTTTCAATAATTTCCTTGAATAGTATTATTAATATAAATATAAATTAATGCTTTATCAATATTTTGTCTACCTAAGGTTAGATTATTACTTAAAAGCATTGAAAGGAAGACGAGAGACACAATAAATTAGGTAAGGTAGGGATAATGATTCGATTTGAAACCATTGGGAAATATTATTGAAATTAATAAGAAAGAAACAAAATGGAATGATATAAGAAGAGAAAAAATGATGTATAAAAGATTAAATAAAAGAGGGAAATTAAATTCTAAAAGAATGGAGATGCTTAGACATTAAACTAAAGGTAGAGAAGAGAAAATGTGATAAAATAAAGGAGGGGAGAGAAGAAAAGTTAAATAAAATGGGTTTTGAAGCAATTAAAAAGGAAAATGCTCAAGGATGTAAGTAGGAAGCAAGATAAAATAGAAGAATAAAAATTTAAATAGGCTTAGAAGTAGGTAACAAGGATGGTATCAAAAAATCAAGAATGAAACAATTAGATATAGGTACTGGATCATTGGGGTTTCTAGGGAGGAAGTGGATGGTGGGTTTCCAAGTCTCACTAAGTTTATAACCACATTAATACTTGTTACGTGTGCTATTATTATAACCATCTTAATACTTACTACGTGTACTATTATTATAATCATCTTAATACTTACTACGTGTACTATTATTATCGGTGTGATTACATATTACAAATTAGACTCACTAACCTTTTATCATCTTTGATCTTCATCCTTAATCACACAGGCCCTCCAACCTCAAAACATATAGAGATAGATACACAAGCCCCACACCAACAGAATCAATAAATTAACACACACACACATGGTCATCTTGGTGGTGTTGTTCTTTGTTAATTGTTATGTCTTATTTGGACGATATCAAAAGCTTGGATTTTACCAGCCACTTCTACTTGCTACACATCCTTCTGAGGGGATTTGGTGTATTTCATTTCATCCTTTTCATTTACTATCTAAACACATGATTGTGTTTCTGTTGTAGTGCATTTTCTTCAAATATGACCTTATTCATGCCATATAACAAGCTTATTATTAGATAGTAAAATAAATATTTTTTTTCATCTATGTTTGGATAAACTTTGGTGTTCTACTTGATAGTTCATCACAACATATTTGATAAAGTTATACATCACCTTCCTTCAACTATAACCTTTGATATGGATGCTCATTTTCAATCATTTTCAAAACTAATTTTGGCATATATTGTAGTGAAATATGTAAACTCATCGCAAGAGTGAAGTTGTGAATCACACCTTGGTCCAACTACTCCAAAAATAAGTAGTGGGATAAGGCATCACATTTAGTGAAACATTTTTATGATAGAGCAATGCACTTTGCCAAAATATATTTTCCTTTGAAATTTGTTATAGGCACTAATCTATAGCCCTTTTTAAGTTTCTATCCACCTTATAGGATCTTACTTTGTAGCAACAACTAAATTCCTAGAATCCTACTGAAACTTTGTAAACGTCTAGTCCTTATTAATCTCCAAACATGCAACTCTCTTTATCATAATCAAGTACACATAAAGTCTACCGATATATTTGTGAAAGATATAGCCCTTATTAATCTCCAAATATGCAACTCTCTTTATCATAATCAAATACACATAAATTCTACTAATATATTTGTGAAATATCTAATTCTTATCAATCTCCAAATATGCAACTCTCTCTATCATATTAAAGGAGACATAAAAATATTGTATGATCACAGTCATAACCCTTCATCTTTCTAAACAGGTCATTATATCCTAAAATAAAATTGAATCTATATTAATAAAACAAAATACAAATTATCCAACTCAATTGAGAATCACCATATTATAAGGTATTATGTAAATCATAAAATTCAATGTTCAAAATCTCAATAAATCAAACAAACAAAAATAAAATAAAATAAAATACAAATTAATGAAAACCAATCTAAATTAAATTCACACTAAAACCTATTTATTTATTTAAAAAATTATGAATTTATCTCATTAAATTAAAAAATATGTTAAATATCCCCTTGAAACATTTTGTTACAT
Source organism: Pinus taeda (assembly GCA_000404065.3). Classification (NCBI taxonomy): domain Eukaryota; kingdom Viridiplantae; phylum Streptophyta; class Pinopsida; order Pinales; family Pinaceae; genus Pinus; species Pinus taeda. The sequence continues at coordinate 41,797 of APFE030322685.1, forward strand.
TACTAACTCAAAATAGATATAAAATCAATTTTAATATCATTTTATTTTAACATAAAGATGGTTATGAAAAAATTACCAAATGAGTTAACATATTATGACATCGTCATATATATATATATAAAGTCATTCAAGCTTTGAGCCTCAAAGAACCAGAAACTTGTAGTCCCCCAAATAAATTCTCATCGTTGTCAAGGAAAACTGTTTTTCAGAGAATTTCTCTGAAATTTTAGAGAAACCACAGAATTTAAGAAATTCTATCAAAGATATTTTGGAATTAAATAAATATATCCATATCCATCTCCATTGCATGTGGGATAGACTGAAAACATATCTTCCAAGTGTTAGCTTGTGTATAATATTTTATTTGGAAAGAGTTTTTTTAGGATAGATAGTTTATTTTAAAAGACTTTTTTTTAGGATAGATGGTTTATTTTAAAAGACTTTTTTTAGGATAGATAGTTTATTGGAACATTTTTCAAATCACTTGTTTTGTATTGAGGATTAATCATATTAATTAATTAATTCGTGATCAAATTCTAATGATGTGATTAATCTAACAAAATATTTTGTATTTTTATTTAATCTTTGTATTATGAATTTTGCAGGCATACAACAACACCGTATGAATATATGAAGACATCTCAGTCCTAGCTATATATGTGATTCTTTGCCAATGAGATCCCACTCAATATTATCAGGATGTATCCTTGTCATATCCAGAACTTAATCAAACAAATCTCCAAAGAGATTCTTCAACTTGCCTCACATTTATCCATGCAAGCAATATCGTACTCAACCTCGGTCGTGCATAAAGCTACAAACTTCTCATCCAAAGATATCATGGCATATATCATACTAAGGAAACTCCTATATGTGCTCATCTCATCAATATAAATCCCAAAAAGTATCAATATATCCTTGCAGTCACATATCATAGGAATAATATCTCAGACCAAAAATTGATCTACGCATGCAAATATCTCGAAGGGTGCTTGGTGGCAACTCAATGTGTATGAAGCCACTCAATCATGACTTGATTTAGATTCTATGCGAATATTATATATTAATAAATATATACACATTAAAATATATACAATATACATATACACTATACATATACATATTACATATACATATATATATATATATATATATATATATATATATAATATATATATATTATATAATATATATTGGACCGGTGTTCACATGGAACACCAATGCTTCAATCAACTGTCGGTTTCCAAGGCAGGTCCAACAATATTTGTGCATAATTCAATTAGAGTATCTAAGGAATTTCATTTCTAATTTCCAAAAACTCTTCAATAGCTTCATGATATAGATTTTATTTTCCAAACTTTAGGAAGTAATTCATCATGCCATGATTCTTTATTTTAAACTTTTGAACTCCTTCCTACTTTAATCATTAGAGGCTCATTACCTATCAAGAATAGACCATCAACATATAAAACCAAAATCAAAGTCATACCTTGGACCACTTTTGAAGTAGAGGTTTTGATTGGCACATATTCCTGGTTTCACCAGGTAACTATGGATGTAGACATACCAGGCTGGGGGAGCTTGCTTCATATAATGCTTTCTGCAAACATAACACTTGAATAAACCAATATGCTTATCCTTACATAAATCAATGTTGTGCAATAAAATCATCTAGGTTATATTATCAAGCCTTATGTTCCAAATCAAAACTAATATCAAAATTATAAAAGTTTCTGCCAATATCCCTATAATAAACTCTTTAGAACAAATGTGAGGTAGAACTCACATCCAAATACCAAGTCATGAATTCATCTATTGTCCTGTCAACAAATCGTTATCAAACAATATCAAATTCCATTAGGCCATCCATATAATCATAACATGAATTATTTATGTAACTAGAAGCAAATTCTTATACCAAGAATAAGTCTAAAATGTTTATACTTTAACCAATGTGCCAAAGACAATGAAGGAAATATAAAATCAATGCCAACTTTAATCATTGAAAGTCAATATGCCCACATAGCACTATCATCAAGGAAAATCAACAGTTATCAAGTCAAAACCTTAATTTGTTATGAATGTAAATTCAATCAATCCATAGCCCAAAATGTGTCTATAAACCATGAAGCATCATGTCAAAGTTCTAAGGCATCATCAATTATCCAAGCCAACTAAGTTAAGTCAATAATCCAAATTGCATCAAAACCTTGCAATTGTTATCAATTACCATCATATACTAACTTCAATGATCAAATAAAATTAACATACTAATATGCATATTCCAGTCCCCTGCAAACACAAGTTTAGTCAACAAGTTTATAGTAAGTCAAACATTCAAACTTCCATTCTCATAGAACTTTCTGATGTCTACTCCACATCTGTAGGATTGTCATACTCCACGTGTACTTCCGATTTTATGCATGAGGCTTCATATTTTGTAACCAACAAGCATAACCACACCCATAGGCTTTCTTCCATGCGGTTGAGAAGCTATAATCACACTCTTAAGCTTCTTTCGTGCAATTGGGGCTTACAGTAAGAGAAACCCTCTCTTCTCTAATGAGAACTTGTTGTAGACCAACAACATCATAAAGTTGTTTAGCTATGCCAGAGAATTTCATCAATAAGGAATATTTTATACATTTAGTGCAAATGATAATAGATGTAGGGGCCTTATGGAGAGTTTCTCCCTCTTAATGAGAAACCACTTCAGTCATAATTATTCGAGTCATTAACTTGTCTATCAAAATACTGCCATACATCAACAAAACTGTTAGATCATGAAATCAAACTCTATCGGGTTCTAATACATATAGTCATCATGGACATAACATGTCAACATAAACTACTTCACCATCACATGCCATCAAATTCCTATCAAGGGTTAAAGTCATATGATTAGGACAACTATCAAGTGCTTCATCATAATTCAAGGATCATAATCAGTTCATCACTCCTTGTATATTTATTCAATCATCAAATCAGGGCATCCACTTTTACCATGTGTCATAATTACTAAGCCAAGGTAAACAAGGAAATCCTAAGAAATAATCATATTGTTACAATTCTATCATCATGGTTATCATGCTTATCACAAACATTATCAATAGTATCAAACTATCATATATAAGAATCAATGTACTAGCCTTCTTTATGAGATCGGGAAATCCATTATATATAAAATAAAATATTCTTGTCAAATATCAAGTATATCAATATATATTTATGAAATTCAATGTTTCTAAGTAGCTTTACCATGACTTAGTACCAAGTGTGCCATCTCCTCATAAGTACAATGAATCAAATGTACTTTCATATGCATGCATGAGCCATTTTTGAAGGTGATATTGTCATCATACCTTAAGGCTTACCTTTCCATCCAATATTGCAATTGAAACATAACTTTGAAATAATACACCATGTCTACCTTGTAGTATGCAAATACATGTGCACCTTCTTATTTAACATAGTGATTTGGACCACTTTGTTAACTTTTCATCAAGTGCCTTTTTCCTTTTCTAGTGCCAACTCTTTTCTTCCTACACTAGCCATATTTTCCTGCACCTCAAATGATCCTCAAGAAGGATCCACTTATCCCATCTGATGAGGAGGTTAAAAGTATCCAAATACTTACATATACATGCAGGAAGTATAGGTAATGATCAAAGCAATAAACTTAAACAAGAATAGAATCACAAACAGGTAACATAAATATAACAGTACTTATCTTCAATGAGAGGTAATGATCTCCCTCTTGAACCAGCCTTCAAGATTCATGATTGTCCATTGTCCATATAACATTGTAGCCTTCAACTTCATCAGCACCAAGGCCTAATCAAGACTACCTATCTAAAGCTGCATCAAATCTGACATAAGTGTTAGAATATCTACACAGTGATCATGCTAGGGTTTCGAGGTTGCATGTCTCAAATATTTGTTATAATCAAGGGTTTATTCCAACCCCTAACGTGATAATATACCTAAAACAATAATAAATAGATTCCCTAGGGTTTCATTCAAACCCTAGTATTATTTTAGGTCTCCTCCATCTTCTCTCACTTCCATCAAAGGTGTCTTCATAAAGGTGATCTCAATGACTTTTCTTTAGCCCAACTCTCATACCATGTTAATTTAATTTTTTTCCTTAGGGATATATTGTTCTTTGCTTTGATAATTTCATTTCATCATTTACATATAGAATTCACCACAATATTTACAACATTATCCAGTAACATATGCAATTATATAGAAAGAACATCATCATCATCATCATTAATGCAATGAAACATAAAGGAATAAAAGAAGGAAAGCGTTCACACATAGAGATACTAGGATTGGCCGGAGACTAGGGAAAAACCCACTAAGGGGAAAACCATTTCCAATTCTTCTTCTTATTAGAAGAAAAGAGTTCACACATAGAAACGCTAAGATAAAAACCTACTATGGGCAAAACCATTTCAAATTTTTCTTCTTATTATATTGTCATTGAATGATTCATCAAGAGAGAGTACAATGATCCATATTAGCAACCATAAACCTATGCAACAAATTAACTAAACAATATCCATGAGATGAACCCAACACTGCTAATACTCAAGACCCTACTTTAGAAGCCTGCAATCAACTATCATTGCTTGAAGTCAACTCACTAACCCTTAAAGAATGAGTGAAATCTATGGTCAACTCATAAAAGCAAACCCTAGGTCCCAACTTCATGGATGACGTGATGTGTGTGCAGTTGAAATGCTTGAGCCTCATGGATGAGCCAACCTGCATGCTACTGCAACCATAAATTGTGTGTTACAAGCCTGCTATTGTGACCCAAAACCCTAGACATGTGTGACCTTCAAATCTTGCAATCTCAAACGTGTGTGAGTGAACTTCCACAAACCATCTAAGACCTATGTGAGCCAAAACTAAAGAAAGAAGAATATAAGAAATTCTTCATGATGATGTCCAAATGAGGTTCACTTGACTTGTAGGTATAGGCATCCATGGCTGCCCAATTTATTTTTTTGGCTTACGTGATTAAATATGCACATGTGGGTCTTAATTCAAAATTACACTTTCCCTTGTCCAAATTGAGCACTTTAGTCAAAATTGGTCCTCTCAAAAAGAGGAATATCGTCCCATGGTTGATATTTGTCATTGAGCTTCCAAATTAGCACTTGAGTACCAAAGTGACCCAGTTGTTGATTCCCCTAATCAAGGAAAAAAATACTATTAACTAATAAAATTTAGTATTGTTATTTAATATTTGATTAATAGGCTAGGACTCATTAATATTAATAGATATTAATTAATTAGCTAATCTTAATATTTACAATAATATTATAAAGTGATATGTTTGGTTGATAATATTAGTAAAGGTGCTATTATAAAAGATTCAATTATAATATTATTAAGACTATTAATATTGTTTATAATAGTGTAAATACTAATGATAAGATAAATTTTATTTATATTTTCAATAATTTCCTTGAATAATATTATTAATATACATATAAATTAATGCTCTATCAATATTCTGTCTACCTAAGGTTAGATTATTACTTAAAAGCATTGAAAGGAAGACCAAAGACACAATACATTAGGTAAGGTAAAGGATAATGATTTGATTTGAAACTATTGAGAAATATTACTAAAATTAATAAGCAAGAAACAAAATGGAATGATATAAGAAGAAAAAAATGATGTATAAAAGATTAAATAAAAGAGGGAAATTAAATTCTAAAAGAGTGGAGATGTTTAGACATTAAACTAAAGGTAGAGAAGAGAAAATGCGATCAAAAAAAGGAGGGGAGGGAAGAAAAGTTAAATAAAAGGGATTGTGAAGCCATTAAAAAGGAAAATGGTCAAGGATGTAAGTAGGACGCAAGATAAAATAGAAGACTAAAAATTTAAATAGGCTTAGAAGTAGGTAACAAGGAGGGTATCAAAAAAAGAAGAATGAAACAATTAGATATAGGTACTGGATCATTGGGGTTTGGTGGGTTTCCAAGTCTGACTAAGTTTATAACCATCTTAATACTTACTACTTGCACTATTATTATAAGTGTGATTACATATTACAAAATTAGACTCACTAACCTTTTAGCATATATGCTCTTCATCCTTAATCACGCAGGCCCTCCAACCTCAAAAGATATAGAGATAGAAACACAAGCCCCACACCAACAGAATCACTAAATTAACATACACACACATGGTCATCTTGGTGGTGTTGTTCTTTTTCAATCATTATGTCTTATTTAGCCCGTATCAAAAGCTTGGATTTTACCAGCCACTTCTACTTCCTACACATCCTTCTGAGGGAATTTTGTGTATTTCATTTCGTCCTTTTCATTGACTATCTAAACACATATGATCCTACTTTGTAGCAACAACTAAATGCCTAGAAGCCTACTAATTTTTTTTAAACCTCTAGTCCTTATTAATCTCCAAATATGCAACTCTCTTTATCATAATCAAGTACACATAAAGTCTACTAATACATTTGTGAAAGCTCTAGCCCTTATTAATCTCCAAATATGCAACTCCCTTTATCATAATCAAATACACATAAAGTCTATTGATATATTTGTGAAAGATATAATTCTTATCAATCTCCAAATATGGAACTCTCTCTATCATATTCAAGCAGACATAAAGATATTGTATGATCACAATAATAACCCTTCATCTTTCTAAGTGGGTCATTATATCCTAAAAGAAAATTGAATGAATATAAATAAAATAAAATACAATTATCCAACTCAATTGAGAATCACCATATTATAAGGTATTATGTAAATCATAAAATTCAATGTTCAAAAACTCAGTAAATCAAGCAAACAAAAATTAAATTAAATTAAATACAAATTAATGAAAACCAATCTAAATTAAATTCACACTAAAACCTATTTATTTATTTAAAAAATTATGAGTTTACGATATTAAATAAAAGAATATGTTAATTATCCATTGAATCATTTTGTTACTTTGCTAATTCAAAATAGATATAAAATCAATTCCTGCTACATTTACAATATTCAAATATCATTTTATTTTAACATAAATATGGCCATGAAATAATTACCAAATAACTTAACATATTATGATATGCTTATTTATTTATAAAAGTTATTCAAGCTCCCAACTTAAAAAAACCCTAAACTTGTAGTGCCCCAAGGAAATTCTCATGGTTGTCCATAAAAGTATTTTTTCCTAGAATTTCTTTCGAATTTCAGAGAAACCATAGAATTTCAGAAATTCTATCAGAGACCTTTTGGATATTCTAACACATACAACCATATTTTAACGTTTTGCAGCACTGATTCCACGACGTGTTGCAGAGTTCAAAGACCGCCTCAAGACACTGCAAGACACTTGTCTTCCCACTTAAACAATAAAAGAAACCAAACATAAATCTAAATCTTTCATGATCTAATAAATCTTAGATATTCATTAAGATAAATCTAGACTAGTTTAATTAAATAACTGACTATAATTTTTTTTATTAATAATATGGATAAATTATGAATATTATACTGAATCCAATGATATTATTTAAGTAAAGCAGATAAGTCATTTAGGTATATTTCTATAGACAGGAAAAAAAACCCTAAATTCATGTGTACAAAGGCCAGATGACATTATATTCAGAAGTAGCTTAAATGCCAATACATATATCAATGCAAAGCTTAATAGGAAACCTGATTATCAGTGTCATTATAATATTACCAAATTAATACATAAAGGGGGACAACAAAAGTATAATAGGTTATGTAGAGTGTTTGAAACTATTAAAAATGGATGTTAAAATTACTATAGAGGAGAAGGAATGGAATGATAAATGAAGAACAATCAAGATTAAATAAAAAAAGGAAATTAATTCTAAAAAATAGGGAATGTTTAGAAGTTAAATACATCAAAGGTGGTTTGAAGGTAGAGGAGAAAATATGATGGGGAAGGGAGAAAGGTTCAATACTAGGGGGTTTTAGAGATTAAAAAATGAAAATAGTCATAGATATAAGGGGGAAGTAAGATGAAAGATAAGAGTAAAAACTTACATAGGGTTAGAAATAGTTAATAAGGAGGGGGATCTAAAGAAGAATGATGATATGATTAGAGATATGTATTGTATGGTTAGGGATTTCTAGTGAGGAAATGGATTGTGAGCTTTCAAGATTAAGTATGTTTATAGCCATATTAAAGATTGGCTAATTTTATAGCCATCCTAATAGTAACTTAGTATATTGTTAGCATGCATGTGATTACAAATTACAATGTTAGACTCACTAGTCTACTAGAACATAGGTTCTTCGACCTTAACATATACACTCATGCAAGTGCCACACCACCTCGGTTGCTAGAATATCACAAACCTAGACATGGATACAAAGAAATACATAAAGGGGTCATTTTGGCTGTGTTACACTTTGTGATGCATCATGCCTTATTTAGCTAGAATCTAACTTATATCAATCTGCAAGTAGGAAACTCCCTTTATCGTAAAAAATAGTGCTTTCAAGGGGATCAATGATATAACCTTCATCTAATTCATTATGGTCACCATCAAATTTTGCAACTTCATGAAAATGCCTTCAAATTGGATCTTCCATAGTAATTTGCTATTCGTTTAATAATTAATGTCTCCCAACGCAAGTTGTATGAACCATCCTAGCTAGATAAGGCATTCTCATCCCATATCTAAGGGACAATGTTCGAGATATCTATCTCACGTTTGACAATAACACTCCTCATGATATTATGACTATCTACCTCATAATTAGGAATGGTAAATTGTGTACCCAAGATAGATGATGTCCAAATAAATTTTCTATTCATTTCTCTCATCTTATTTAAGAAGTGAGAACACTTGCTCGTCCAACAAAATAACAAATATTAAAATTAAAAAGAAATGATATTGATTCTAAAAAAATGAAACATTGAGAAATAATTGTACTATAATATCATAATGTACTTAAGAAAAAGTTTGATTTTATTTTTAAAATAAATAAGAGAAAAATATCAAAATTAACCTAACCGTTTTAAGTTATTACCAATATATATATTCAATTTTACATTTTCCCTTATATTTCATAAGAGTAATAAAAGTATGTTTAAATTATATGTATATGTTAAATAAACACTTTATACTACTAACCAATATTACATTAAAACAAAATCATAGATTAAATATATTTATGAAAGAAATTAATTTTTTAAATATGAATTATTTCAACACTCATAAATGTTTCACTTTATATCCTATGAACATTCCACTACTAAAACTAATAGGTTGGAAATTCACCGTCCACCTAGTGCCATTTTCTTTTTCTATATACAAATTTAAGATTTTATGTTATATAATATGAAATCAACGTTACAAAGCATAAATCCACTCTTTTTTTTTTTT
>APFE030322685.1:52200-66843 GCA_000404065.3 Pinus taeda
TAATTGCAATGAGAGAATTTCCAAATAAATTAAAGTATGTATTATATTTATTTAAATTATATATATTTTGTTTATAAGGTTCTGAATCCTCAAGCTATCGTGATTTCACCTAAAATGATCCCGAGAGCATAAAACCAAATCAAGCTTGGATGCCTCAAAATTCCTTCACCATATCTTGAAGAATTTTTCTGTCTCCACCCACTTGTCAAAGGCTTCCCATAGAAAACCATCTCACCTTGAACCCTTGGGATTTTCTTGAGACCACCTCATCGAGTTCCAAAACCTTATGGAAATCCAAGGCTCAACTAAGAATGAACCCCATCACACCATGGTTATCGAGGAAATGGAAAGGAGCGGCTGAAACTACTGCCAAACCAGGAAAAGACCATGCCAATGATAACAAATGAACCAAATAAACATATGCATGTATCGTGCATTCACATATCAATAAGGAAATCACACATGCAACCTGTTACCTGCAAAATCTTCCTACTAATTTTTTTTATTGAACCTTCTCCTTGTGCACCCTTGCTTTCCTTTGCTTCCCTTTACCTTCCTTTCGATTTCCTTTTCTGTATTGTCCAAGTGATTTGTATCTCTCCTTTTTCCTATCTTGATCAAAAGATGAGAAAAAGTTGTCAAGTGATTCTCAAGTGCCTTTTTATTATTGATGTCTCTTTTTTCTTCATCTTCCTTATTTTTTCCTCTAATTTCTGTTGGGTTGTGTTATATTCTTTCCACAACTAGCCCACGTAGTTAACTCGAGGGTTAGAAGGGGGGCGGAGCCCCCCTTTCGTTGCATCGATTGGGTAGCAGGGGGAGTCACAAGGGGTTTGAGGGGTGCAGGTAACCCCACTCTATGGGGTGCGGGGAAACGGCTCGGAAAATTTTGGTTTTGGACCTTATGTTAGGTTGGGTGGACCTACCTATGGTTTTGTGCATTATTTTTGCACATGGTATTGGACGCGATGGTTTTCAGTCCATGGTTTTGGACGCGATGGTTTTCAGTCCATGGTATTGGATGCTTTGGCATGTATAAATATGAATTGTAACATTGAAAGGAAAATAATGAAAAGTTAAGCTGGTAATCACGGTTTTGGGATCCATGGAAAAATCTCTGTGTATATTTGTTTTATGTGTTATGCTCTTGCATTGTTTATTTTCTATGTTTTAGAATTCATATGTAGGTAATGTGTGTACGAAGTTAAAACCTACATTTGGTATCAGAGTTGTTTTGGCTTCAAGGGGACACCTTTGTTGCTGAGTCGTTTCGCTCGGGCCTATGGCAGACCCTGTTCAGTGGGAAATATGAGAGATCGATTCTGGTGGTGAAAGAAGATGGCGAGCAATGGAAAGATAGAGATCGAAAAATTTAATTGTCAGAGTTTTGAGTTATAGAAACTCAAGATGGAGGATCTGTTGGTGGATAAAGATTAGTGGATCACGGTAGATCTAGGTACTAAACCAACAAGAGTGTCCGATGAAGAATGGAAGAAGTTGGATCGGAAGGCAACGAGCACAATATGATTATGTGTCTCAGATTTAGTACTGCTGAATGTATCAGGGGAAGCTATGACGAAGGCTTTGTGGGACAAGTTAGGGACTTTATACCAATCTAAGTCTCTGGTGAATAAACTGTTCCTACGAAAAAAGTTGTATAACCTGAGGATGAAAGATGGAGACTCGGTGATAGAGCATCTGAACACATTTAATACCGTGGTAAGTTAGTTATCATGTGTTGATATTAAAATTTCAGACAAAGATAAGTGCATCAGTTTGTTGCGTTCTCTACCAGATTTGTGGGATAGTGTGGTTATTGCAATAGGTAGTAATGCAATTGCCTTGCAGTTTGATGAAATAGTCTCATCCTTGCGGAAGGAGGAAATGAGACAGAAAAATATGGAGAGTGAGAATGGTGATGCCTTGTTTGTACGAGAACAGTCCCAGAACAGAAACAAAAATAAGTTATCGAGTGGGAGATCTAAATCTAGATGGATATCTAAATCTCCAAGAAAACATGTAAAGGTGGTGTGTCGGGAATGAGGAAAGGAAGGGCACTACAAAAGGGACTGTAAATCTAAAGCTCCTAATAAAGGAAAGGGATCTGATGATTCTCCTTCTGCAGAGGTGAAAACCACCTCAGATGAAGGTGGGGATGTGTACTTGGCTTCTTCAAGTATACATGTAGATCATGAGGTATAGTTGATTGACTCAGGTGCATCCTTTCACTTCACTCCCAATAGAGAGTGGTTCTCCGAGTATGAGAAATATGATGGTGGTGTTGTCTTCTTGGGGGATGACAGGAAGGCTAGAATCATTGGTCGTGAAAAAGTAAAGTTGAAGTTGCAAGGTGGAAGGGTTAGAACACTTCTGGGTGTTCTGCATATTCCTGCATTAGATAGAAATCTAATTTCTGTAAGCAAGATAGATGATGCAAGTGTAAAAATAGTTTTCGAGAAAGATACCTACAAGATGGTTTGGGGGGCATTGGTATTGATGCAGGGAGTTCGAATTGGAACTTTGTACAAGTTGCAAGGTATCACTGTTGTTGATGGGTGCAATAGTTTCGTGGTTCCTAAAAGTGGAGTAGAAACTCTAGTGGTCTTTGGAGAGAAGACCATGTTGTGGCATCAAAGGCTTGGACATATTGGAGAGAAGGGCCTTCGAATACTTCATGGTAAAGGTGTGGTAGAAGGTATGAGTAATAGCTCTCTGGATTTTGATTTCTGTGAAAATTGTGTATATGGGAAGTAGAATGAGGTGAGTTTCCCCTCTGGTGGAAAGATGGCGAAACAAATATTAGAGCTTGTGCATAGTGATGCGTTTGGACCTGTGAAGGTTCCATCACTAGGTAACTCTGTGTACTATGTATCATTTATAGATGAATTCTCAAGGAATACATGTATATATTTCCTTAAGAAGAAATCTGAAGTCTTTGATAGGTTTAAAGAATTTAAGGCTCTGGTGGAAAACCAGATAGAGAAGAAGATAAAGGTGCTGAGGACAGATAAAGATGGAGAGTTTTGTAGTAAGGAATTTGAAGAATTCTGTAAGAATTTTGGTATAGCATTGCAGAAGGCTACTCCATATACACCTTAGCAAAATGGAGTTGCAGAAGGAATGAACAAGACGTTGATGAAAAGGGCAAGAAGCATGCTCAATGGTGCTGGGTTAGGATAGGAATTCTGGGCAGAGGCAGTGGAGACAACATGTTACCTAGTCAATAGATCACCTTCATTAGTGTTGGAGGATAAGATTCCACAAGAGGTATGGACTGGTAAGAAACCATCTCTTTCACATATGAGGGTATCTGGATGTGATGCATATCTACATGTTCCAAAGGAGAAACAAACCAAGTTGGATAGTAGATTTGAAAATGGCATCTTTATTGGTTATAAGGATGGTTTAAAGGGTTATAAGCTTTGGAACCCAGTAACAAGGAAGGTTGTGTATAAACAAGATGTGGTGTTTAGAGAGGTGAAAGATGTTATTAAACATGAAGTCCAACCAAAGGAATCTGAGAAGATAGAGTTTGAGCTAAAGCAGGAAGAATTAGACTCTACAGTAGAGGAGGAATTAGAAGATGAAGATCCATAAACTCCAGGTGTGAGAAGATCAGTTTGAGAAAGAAGGGAGCCTAAAAGGTATATTCTATCTACTTTCTGTTCAAATTTTCCTTTATCTATTACTGATGATGATCCCAAAACTGTGAAGGAAACAGTAGATTTAGAGGATGGAAAACTCTGGAGAGAGGCCATGGTTAATGAAATGGCATCTTTACACAAAAATGAGGCTTGGGATCTAGTGGAGTTGTCATCTTGAAGGAAACCCATTGGTAGCAAATGGGTGTTCAAGAAGAAGACAAATGCAGAATGAAAGGTGGAGAAATACAAAGCTTGGTTAGTAGTAAAAGGTTATTCCCAGGTGCCGGGAATTGATTTTGGTGATATTTTTTCTCATGTTGCCAAGGTAACTTCTATTAGATTGCTTTTATCTGTTGCTTCTGCTTTTGATTTTGAGGTAGAATAGATGGATGTGAAGACAACATTTCTTCACGGGGATCTGGAAGAGGGGATCTACATGAAGCAACCTGAAGGCTTTGTGGTGAAGGGTAAGAAAAAACTGGTATGCAAGTTAAAGAAGTCTCCGTATGGTTTAAAACAGTCACCATGGATGTGGTATCAGAAATTTGATACATTTATAGGGGGACTTGGCTTCACTAGAAGCAAAGCAGATCACTGTGTATTTTAAATTAATTGGTGACCATGTTATTTATCTGGTCTTGTATGTGGATGATATGTTGCTGGTTGGAAATGACAAATAAATTATCCAGGATTTGAAGACCCAATTGCCTCCAAATTTGACATGAAAGATCTTGGTGCTACAAACTATAATTTGGGCATGGAAATTAAAAGAGACCGGGAAAAGAGGAAGCTCTGGTTAAACCAAAGGAAGTATGTCGAGACAATATTGCAGAGGTTTAATATGTAGGATAGTAAATCAATGAAGGTTCCTATTCCTGTAGTTGTGAAGTTATTTGTTAAACAATGTTCGAAGACACAAGAAGAGGAAGAAGACATGTCCTGTGTTCCATATGCAAGTGCAGTCGGTAGCCTGATGTATGTAATGGTTTGTACTAGACTAGACATTGCACATGTAGTGGGAGTATTGAGCATGTTTACGTCAAAACTAGGGAAGGAGCACCGGACATTAGTGAAGCAGGTTTTTAGGTATTTTCTTGGCACTAGTGATTATGGTTTGTGCTACCAAGGAAGACCGGGATTGGATAGAGTGTTTGATATTTGTGGCTTTGTTGATGTAGACTTGGCTGGAGATCTGGATCAGAGAAGATCTACAAGTGGGTATGTGTTTAGCCTATTTGGAGGTGCAGTCAGTTGGATGAGTAAGAAACAATCTGTAGTTGCACTATCAACTAGAGAGGCAGAATACATGGCAGCCACTCATGCAAGAAAGGAAGTAGTTTGGTTGCAGAGATTGTGTTCAAGTATGGGGTTAGTACAGGGAGCTATAAGGATAGACTGTGATAGCCAAAGTGCAATTTTCTTGGCAAAGAACCCTACATACCATTAAAAGGCAAATCACATTGATGTTCAGTATCACTTTGTGAGGGATATGATAGAAGACAAAAGGGTATTGCTGGTAAAGGTGGACACTTTGAAGAATATTGAAGATGCATTGACAAAATCTATGAGCTTTGAGAAGTTCTCTTGGTGTAGAGAAACAATGGGCATTGCAGGCCTAGATAAATGACTAAGCTCTCTTGTGGCCCCCTATGGAAAGAAAACAACAAGTGGGAGAATGTTGGGCTGTGTTATATTCTTTCCATGACTAGCCTACGTAAACCGGGGGGTTAGCATGGGGGCAGAGCCCCCCCTTTGTTGAACTGATTGCGTAGTGGTGGGAGCCACAGGGTTTTGGACATGATGGTTTTTGGTCCATGGTTTTGTACACGATGGTTTTCAGTCCATGGTATTGGATGCTTCAGCATGTATAAATATGTATTGTAACATTGAAAGGAAAACAATGAAAAATCAAGCTGGTAGTCCTGGTTGTTAGTGTCAGTCTTTGAAACCTTCCACCAATGATCAAACATGCTCTTACAAAGTGGTCTTAGGGTTTTAAGGTCAAATTTTGTCATTTCAGTGAGGTTTCAAGTAAAATTTGGTCACTAGGTATTAGCTCTAGGATTTGTTTTCACTCCTTTCAAAATTGTCCAAATGTTGGTCCATGTCACCATTCATCTGAGTGTACCATCATTCAAAGAGTTTTCATCATCATTTTAGGTTCCAATGGGTCATTTTACACCTTTTTCGTGCTTCAGGTGTACCTAGGTAAGATTCATTTCCCTCTCCTAGGGTTTTGAAGGTAATTTCTCTTGGATGGTACAATCCTCAACGAAACTTGTGTCCTAATGTTCATATACCTTCCCCTATTCTTAATGTACCTTATTAAACACTTCCCATCACTGATATCCCTCAAATTCCTCATTTTCCCACAAACCCTAGTTTCTTGCTACAATTTGACAATTTTCTAGGCTAAGCCTGTGTTTTTCCCTTTTGGACCCCTTCCCCTCACTCAATATTTAAAATTCCACTTTCCCCTATTTCCTAACATCCCTCCCTACTTCCAAAAATTTCCTCAAGAATTTAGAAGCCCCTTATCCCCTTCATTTCACTTCATTTCAACAAATCCCCTTTTCCACACATCCGGATAGGTTTTACTCAAATGATGTTTTTGAGCAAGAAAAAAGGAATTTGGGAAAAATGAGAGAATTTTTTGTATACAATAGACCAAGGAAGAAAAACCTCCTTCACTTTTTACACAGGTGTCATGGTTTTAGAGAAATGTCAGAAATAAATTTGCCTCAGGAGGGTTGCTGCACTTTTGGAGTGGCCTTGGGAAAATCAATATTTCTCCTAGCTTGGTTGGCCAAATGACTTTCTTGATGCGAGAAATGATATCTAGATAGAGAGATATCTCCAATGAGATATCCTGATCTCAATTTGGAGTTGAGAAAGACCTTCAAAATTTGACTACAATAGCACTCTACATTTAGGTAGCCTCATTTTTTCACATTTTGACCAGTGTTGGGAGATTTGACTTTTGACAGGGAAAAGGACCTCAAAATTGGAAAATTCAAGATGTT
Organism: Pinus taeda; assembly: GCA_000404065.3. Classification (NCBI taxonomy): domain Eukaryota; kingdom Viridiplantae; phylum Streptophyta; class Pinopsida; order Pinales; family Pinaceae; genus Pinus; species Pinus taeda. The sequence goes on from APFE030322685.1 coordinate 58,868, forward strand.
CTGGAAATTAGACTCGATAGGATTTCCAACGAGCTATCACATGCCCAATTTGGACATCGGGAAGGCCTCCAACAGTGTCCTGCAAAAAGCGTTATGCACTTTTTAGCTCGTGTTATGCACCTGGTGCAGGTTTTACACTGAGTTTTGTTCGGGCGCTACGCATACAAAGTGCGCTATGCATTTGGGTGAGTGCACTACAAACCTGGTAGTTGGTCTACAAATTGTTGCAAATTTTACCATTTTGCCTCAAAACTTCAATTTCTCCCTCTAAACAAGTAAGTACATGAATCCTAGCTTGTGTGCTAGGGTTTGCTTACTAAGATTGGTGTTTTGTGTTCTTCAAACTGAAACCCTAGCTTCTAGGGTGAAACCCTAGTTTTCTTCATTGCGCTAGTGGTTGCGTATCCTATTCCCAAACCCTAATTACCACATTCTACATTTTCACTACCCCCACTTCATTACAAACCCTATTCACATCACTAAAAACCCTACCCACTCTCCCAAACTCTACACTACTTCCCAAACCCTACAAGCCCTACTCACATCATGAAACTCTACCCACTCTCCCTAAAACTCTACTCATCCCTAACTTTTGTTCATCATACATTTTCACACACACTCTTCCCATTTCATTCCTTCACCTTATTTCCACACTATTATCCATAAAACAACCATATACAACCACATTTTTCAAAACCAAGGGAAAAAATGGAGATGGACGGTGAATATGAAATGGAGGAAGAAATCCTTAGTGACAGTTCCATGGAAGGCCTTAAGGAGCAAGGAAAAAACATGATAAACTCAAGATCTTGGTTGAAGCATCATTGGCCTAGCAAAGCACCTAAAAAGGATCACTCATGCCAAATTTCAAGGAATTCAGAGCATTTTTTGTCATTTTTGAAAATTTTAATGCAAAAATAGGTTTTTTTAGTAGGTGTGTAGCACCACCGATGCTTTTCTTTTGATGGGGGCCTCAATTTGCAAAAAAAATTATATTTTTGGAATTAGCATGAAAAGTTATGCATGCTCGTAAATGGCTGAGAAATTTTGACAAGTTATGGACATCCAAAAGGACCAAAAACACCCAAAAAGTGTCCTCTCTACCACTTTTTTGCCACACACGAAACAGTCTTGGGAGATTTCATTTTTGGAGGGTCAAATGGACTCCAAATCAAAAAATTCAAGTTTTCCCAGAAGGTAGAATCACCAAGCTTTCCAATTAGCTATTTTTCACCTCATTTGGACTTCGGGAAGCCTTCCAAAACTGGCCTAGAAAAAGAGTTATGCATAGGATTAGTGGCACTATGCATAGGTGAAATTTTGCCAGTTTTCCCTGTTTGTTCAAAATTTCACCCAATTTAGCTGTCAGTTGACTTTTTCTTTTCCCATTGGTAAATTAATGATGTAATATGATGTGATATGATGTAATATGATGTAAATATGATGAAAAATCACTTGAGGGGGTAGATACATCAGTTAGAATTGCTTGGAGGATGAATAAATCAGTTTCCATAATTTTAGAGGCAAGTTGTTCCACTGCCTATTTTGTAGTTCCTAGTTTAGATGTTGTTGGAACAGCTCCTTGACTCATGGATTCAACCCTTGATGGATAGCATAGGTGGTTTGATGCCTATATCTTGTACTTTCTTAGTCATTTGTCAAGGTTGGACTCTTGTGGATGCATTGAGCTACTTTGTACATAACTTCTACAGTTTGGAAAGGAAATGAACCAGGGTTTTGCAACATTTTGTGGGATTCTTGTGGTAATGTGAACTAGCATTGTTTTCTCCTCTTTTATTTAGTTTATCTAATGTGTATATGTGTAATCATCTATCTTTTTCTGCATAACTAAATGAATCAAGATTAAAGGGTGGAATCCATTGATGTTCAGTTCTCTCCCTTGGGGTTTTATTTAGTTTTAAATGTTTTCTACTGTTTGAAGAGGACTCATGACACTTGCATTCCCTCTCCAACTCCTCACCAATATTTAGACTCATCATCACATTCATTTCAAAGTGCTAAAACACTTGCCTACCTTGCCCCTTAGAAACCTCTGCAAATCTGAGTTGATTTCCCAGACCCAAAGTTGCCTTCCTCATTTGATCCAACAAACAACCATTAAAATCAATCAAATTCCTCTGAGTGTATGCCTAGCCTAAAATTAGTATTCATATCAGTCATCTCGAGCCTTATTTGCCATATTTTCTTTGAGCTTGACAAGGAGAGAGCCCTCTTCTAACCTGGTAGGGCTAGCTACCAAGTTAAGCATGGGTTGATGTTACCCTAGACCTACCTTTCTCAGCCTGATATAGATTTAGGCTATAACACCAGTTTTGAGATCCAGGGGAAAATGTTTGTGTATATGTGTTTTATGTGTTATGCTCTCACATTTTTTATTTTCTGTGTTTTATAATTCGTATGCAGGTAATTTTTGTACGGGGTTAAAACATACATTTTCCATTGCATGCATATTTGTGTATCTTCATCTTCCTTTTCTCCTATTTTCCTTATTTCTCATAGCCAAATGCCAATTATTGCCTCTTTGCCTTTTTCAATGCCTTTTCCAATTTCCATAGCCATTATCTACCACAAGTGATGGCCACTATAATGTTTTCCCAACATTCAACTTGGAACATGTGTCCCGTGATCTTGGTTGATTTTTTCCTTCTAATATCCTTTATTAAAAATTTTACCTGGGGCTATTACAAAACCCTCCCCCTTGGGGGAATATCGTCGTTGGTGTTCAACTATGCTTATGACCAGAAAAACATACTGCCTATAAAGATTTATAACACAACTCGTTGTCGTATTTACAACATATCAAACTGCTAAAAACATCAACACCATTCTACTTATGTACCTTTATAAACCCATCTTCATGCAATATTGACAATGACAACACATATATATTTTTTCACATTCGCTTCAACCAATAAATAATCATATTGTTGATGGAGTTTTATAAACACAACTCGATATAATATTTACCATGATCTACACATATATACATATGCACATTTTCTCTAACCAACAAATAAAAGGATACGATGCCTACATTTGCATCATGGGAGTCCAAAGACTTAGACCTCCACCCTCAAAGTAGTACCAGGATTCACCTTCTTCCCAGGAAGTCTAGAATAATGATGACACTTGTACAAATTACAACTTGATAATGATGAAATGGACTTCATGATGAGGTGGCAATGCCAAGTTGTCTTCCTTCTTGCTTCATCTTGGATTCTTAATGATAGATTTGATATGCTTCATTTTCATTAAGGATCCACTTTGTTGTTCATATTCACATTCCAAAGGGTCTTTGATCAATATCGAAATCCTTTTGAGTCATTATACAATGTCTTCTTTGTATCTTGGTCCATGATCTCCTTCATGTCTCCATGATGTATTTATTTTGTTCTTCTTCTCTGTAGGATTTATTTTATGCTTTCTCCTTTCCATCTACTTCGAGTATCAACTTTTCATGCTAGGAAGGTACCCCTCCCAATGAAAATCCATGACAAAGTGAAATTATTCTTAAAAACACATATTTTATCACTACCTAAATCATGGAAATATCAAATCATGATAGGCCTGTGAGAGAGTTGAAATAAGGAGGCTTTATTAGGAGGGTGCAATCAAAGTCATCAGTGGCTTAGGAAGGCTCCGTTGTTCTTTTATACTATGCTAAAGGTAGTGAAACTTCAAGGCTCACAAGAGGCCTTTAATGTGAACTTGTGTGCTCAAGCAAGAGAGAGGTAACATCAAGGGCACAAGGGTGTACTCCGAAGAGATGAAGGAGTGAGGCTTCGGTCCTTTAGGCATTCAATATGTGCTCATGCACTCAAAGAGACTAAGAAGGCACACTTTGGAGAGATGAAGGGATGAGGCTTCAGGCCTTCATGCCTTCAAGGTGCACTCATGATCTCAAAGAGACAAAGAGGGTGCAAGGGTGCACTCTAAAGAGACGAAGGAGTGAGGCTTCAGGCATTTAAGGTCTGCTCATGTTAGGGTCCCACCCTAACCCCCTTATCTATGTAATGGGACCACGTCATAGTTAAGAGTCAATAAGGCCCATATTAATAATTGTAAGTGGTTAATCCGCAATTAATAAAGGAACCACAGTTAGTTGTAAATGGGCCAACGGTATTAGTAATAAGTGGTATTGACCTGTGGTATTACTTGTAGGAGTCATATATAAAGGATAGTAACTCCCTGCGAGGAGCATCATGTCTTATTTTTGTAATCGAGCTCTGCTCTATTGGAGGTTGCCCCTCGAAGAGGCAAGTGAACATTACTAAAGTCTTCGCTATTCTGTGTTCTGGATATCTTTTCTTCGCATATTCTGTATTTGGGTATCATTTGCAGGTTAAGAAGCATAACAAGTGGTATCAGAGCTCTTTCTAGGGCCAGTGGGATTGCCAATTAGTAGCAATTTTTTTTTGGCTCGAGACGTGTTCCGACGTCTTTAAACCACGGGATCTGTCATTGAGCGCATAAATCTGCGGATTTGGGGAGGCATGCACGCAGGAAATACAAGAGGTGGTAACATCTGTTGGACTCCCTTGTAACCCCTGTGGGTACCCCTTCGAGTAGTAGCACATTAGACAGAACCGTGCACGGACTGTCTTCCACGTACCCTTTGGGTATATCGGAAGCCCCATAGCCTCCCTGAAACCTCGCCATAGATAAACCAACGACCGTCTTGCGGCTACAGTACACTAAGAACAACACTCGGAGAGATTACTCGCCCGTACAATAGGGTAGTCGGGTGGTACGGCTAAGGGTACGGTCGACCCTCCTTAGTTAGAGCCCTGAAACATTGGGCCGAGTACTACTGCCAGACCCTTATGTATATTGCGATCTGTAGCACCTGACACTCCCCAAGACCCTAGTTCCTTTTTTACTCATCATCTCTTCCAGATCCGCTTGAGAAAAGGAGTGCAACAGCAGTAGACATCGGTCCCAACCAGCCAGTTCTCTCAGATCTAGCAGACCAGAAGCATTGGGTAGGGTTCCTATACTAGGGTATAATTGTCGCAGGACTTTTGGCCGCATTGACATTTTGAGGATTTGGCGACTGCAGTATTGATCAAGGAGTAAAACTCCGTTAGGAGTTTTCTGAAATCTGGGACGCTTATTGGTGATATAGCCTATTGAAATCAGGACAACGAGCTGAGCATGGTGGTACCATTCAATTAATTGGGAATTTTTTTTTTGGCGGTCCAAATTTTTTTTCATCACAACGGTGTATGGTAGCAACTAGATCTCAAGTGATGGCCAATGAAAGGATGGACAAACTGGAGGAAACGGTGAACAAAATCCACACTCAGTTGGACAAAATAGATCTGAATAACATGACCCAACTACTTCAAGGAATGAGTCTCCAGCTACAATTACAAGGAGAAGGCAAGGAGGATTTGAGGTCAAACGGAAAGGAGCAAGCCCACAAGGAGGGGTATAATGGCTATGAAGGCATTTACGGTGAATCTAGCCACTCTCCTCACATCTGGCACACCCATCCACCACCTAATCAGTGACTTCCTAGGTTGGATATGCATAAATTTGATGGTTCTCACCCAGCAGCATGCCTAGCACAAATGGACCAGTATTTCAAATTGAATCAAATCCTAGATGATGCGACTAATCTTGTGTTGGGGAACATGTACTTTGACAATGAACGGTGGCAATGGTGGGAATGGCATCAGTGCTCCAATGGATATTTTGACTTGGGCCCAATTTACCAAAGCTCTTAAAGATCGCTTTGAACAAGAAGACTCTTATTTGGGTCTTCTCACTAAGCTCAGACAGACTGGTACAGTAGAGGAATATATTAATGCTTTTGAATGCTTAGCTTTCCGCACTAAGGGTCTCACAGATGACTTCTACACAGAATGTTTTATCAGCGGTCTTAAAGAAGCCATCAGAGCTCAAGTGCTACTTCACCACCCTCCGACGTGGATGGAGGCTTGCAAGGTAGCTCGTAAGGTGGAACGTGCATTAGCAGCCCAATACAGTCGCCCAAATTTCCCTGCTAGAGGTCGCCTCCCACAGGCGCAGCATGCGACTCAAACACTTAAGGTCCAAAAGGTGTCCCCTGCGGAAATGGCCAAAAGAAGGAAGCAAGGACTATGTTACTACTGTGATGACAAATACTCCCCAGGTCATAAATGTAAGGAGCCCAAATTCTTTCAAATAGATGCCACTGACTAAAACTCAACAGAGGAAGATCCTCCACTTGAGGAACATGAGCCGCTAGAGGACGACAACCAATAGGACAGTGTCCCTGAAGAACCCATTATTTCGTTGCATGCCTTAGCATGGATTTCTTCCCCTCAAACGCTCAAAATCAGAGGGTTTATTAAACATCGCCCAGTAGTAGTCTTGATTGATAGTGGAAGTACACATTATTTCATCCATCAAAAAGTCACAGAAATAGTGCATTTCTTTGTACGAGCAGTTTCTAACTTCCAAGTTCAAATTGCAGATGGAGGCACAATGAAATGTGAAGGCCGTTGTGAAAATGTCAAACTTCAGATGGGGGATTATCAGTTGAAAACCCACATGTTTGCCATAAACATGGGGGGTTGTGACATTGTCCTCGACGCTGACTGGCTCCGCACTCTTGGGCCAATCACAATGGATTTCCAGGAGTTGTATATGAGTTTTAAGCAGAACAACCACACACATACCCTCCGAGGACTCCAGGCGGAAGCCCCCTCTATCATAAGCTCACATAGGATGGAAAAATTGTTAAAAAAGGGCAATCATGGAGTGGTAGCTCAATTTAATGCCATCCAGGGAGTCGAACCCAAGAAGCCGCCACTTCATCCTGAGATGCAATAGATTTTAAATAACCATCTGCCGGTCTTTGACAAGCCTCAAGGGCTTCCACCCTCGCGATGGAAACATGATCATAGAATCACCTTGGTTCCAGGGGCCCAACCCCCAAATGTGCGCCCATACAGATATCCGTTCACCCAAAAGAACGAAATAGAAAAAATCATCAGGGAACTTTTGGAAGCAGGGGCCATTCGTCCCAGCATCAGTCCTTACTTATCCCCAGTGGTCATGGTGCTCAAAAAAGATGGGGAGTGGCGGATGTGTCCTGACTTCAGGGCCCTCAATAAGCTGACAGTCAAAGATAAATTTCCCATTCCGGTGGTTGATGATCTGCTGGATGAACTCAACGGGGCTCAATTTTTCACGAAGTTGGATCTTCGCTCAGGTTACCACCAGATCCGCATGAAGGAAGTCGACATAACCAAGACTGCTTTCAGAACTCATGAAGGCCACTATGAATTCCTGGTCATGCCATTTGGTCTTTGTAATGCCCCCTCTACTTTTCAGAGCCTTATGAACCACATTCTCAAACCATATCTCAGGAAATTTGTCCTTGTCTTCTTCGATGACATCCTCATCTATAGTTTCACTTGGGCATCACATCTTCAGCATGTAGATCTACTCTTACAACTGCTCCGCAAGCAGAAATTATTCGTGAAGATGTCCAAGTGTTCATTTGGCATGGCAGAGGTAGATTATTTGGGCCACATTGTGGGGCGTGAGGGTGTCAAGGTGGACCCCAAAAAGATCCAAGCAATGCAGGAATGGCCTCAACCTAAGACCTTGAAGAGCTTACGAGGATTTTTTGGGTCTCACAGGCTATTATCGTAAATTTGTCCGCAACTATGGTCGCATCGCGAAGCCCCTCACCCAACTCCTAAAGAAAAATTCTTTCTTCTGGAATGAGGAAGCACAACAGGTCTTTACAGCTCTAAAAAATGCCATGTGCTCCACTCCAATTTTAGCACTACCTGACTTCACCAAATCTTTCGTCATTGAATGTGATGCTTCAGGGACAGGTATTGGGGCAGTTTTAATGCAGGAAGGGAGACCGTTGGCCTTCACAAGCCAGCAACTCAGTGGGAAAAATCAGGGCCAATCTACATATGAGAAGGAAATGATGGCCATCTTACATGCAG
>APFE030322691.1:0-23895 GCA_000404065.3 Pinus taeda
CTTTTCCGTCGTAGTCCTCGGAGAGGTCTTTCCAACGGGCTATCATGCGCGTCAAACGGAGATAAGACGACCAATTCGCGACCCCGGGAAGTTGATGTACCAACTTACCCAAAAACGGGGCCCACAATTTGGCGTTTCATCTTCCAGGGTTAGGTTTTGGAATGTGAAGGGATTTTCCATTGTTCTCAACAATTAATAGGCCTTCGAGCCTCATTGTAACACAGTTCAGAGGCATGTAGCCACACATCTCTTCTCAGAGATAAGCTACCATCGCCCTAGCTGGTTTATTTTCTATTTCCGGTTGTAAGCATATTTCAGTATTTTCCAGTAATGAAATGAAGTATTATTTCCGCTGCATCTTTGTGTATATGGTTATCTCTGTATTTTATTGCGTTCCTGTTTAAATCTAGATCATGCATGTATTTGTTTTCAGCCTTCTTAATGTGTGAATGACAAGAAGAATGCTAAGTACAAATCTGAATTATCTTTTCAAAGCGAGAATACTAACAAATTTCTCTTCAAAACGAAAGGAAGATAACGACGACACTTTGCAATTTTGAATTGAAAATTGTTCTTGACACTTGAAAAAACTACTAATTCAAATAAAATACAAGAGTAACAGTATAATCGACCATCAAGAACAATAGGATTCTCTTCTATGACTGAAAACGACACTTGCGACACTTCCAAATCAAGAAACGACAGTTCGATTATGCTACTTCTCTGTAAAAGAGAACTAAAAATGGCGCACAATACATAAAAAACATTTATAGTTCTTTGCACAATGGAGGTGGAATGATGGAAAGGAAGGGGGTTTCCACAGTGGTATACTGATCACAGACAACAAAACTCCTGAATAGAGCTGAAGAGAGTGAAGAAAAACCAAAGTCTCAAGGCAAAATTAACTTTTTCTGACCATCGCACCTGTTACACAGGGAATCCAGTATGCATCCCACCTACTGCACACGGGAGGTGCGATGCATACAAACTTCCTTGAAGAGAGGGTGTGATGGTACCAGTGCCAGACTTTTACTTGGTCTTTGGTCACAGTTTGCAGCTCAGTTCAGGGATTTAGGTCGAGCAAGTGATGTTTAGTAAATATAAATCACAAGGGTTGATCTAATGAGGTTACTAGAGCCAGCACTAGGGCAATTAGAGTGTTTGAAAATCGATTGTCCAGTTTATAAACAAAACCCGGAGATAGACTAAAGCAAAATTGATCTACTTTGCACTTGCATAGCAAATGTAGTTTGAAGGCTAGTTGGCTTGACTTCAGGCTCCGTCTGAAGTTTATAAAACAAACAAATATAGACAAGCAAACAATCTAGTTGATCCCCAGTGGAGTCACCATTTTGTTATCGGAAATTTAGTGTCCACTCGGAGCTGCTAGTCCCACTAAGACTGGTAGCTATCTTAGAAACAAACAAACTAAAACTACTTTCGCTTTCCTTTATAAGAAGTAGATAAGAGGAGAACAAAGGACACCAACCTCAGTCTTGCGCTTGGTTCCTTACTTAGTTCCTCTCTTTTCTGACAGATCTTTGCCGCTCCTCTTTTGTCTACCCAGCTTCAAAAAGCACCTGTGGAATCAAAGCAGCATAATACTATCGAAGAACAAAGATCTACAATCATAAGCAATACAGGACTAGATATGTATTGGCTACATAAATGCATATATCATCTAACATACAAGAATGTGGAGGAAAACTTGAATAGCTTTATTAATATCAAGAATAGCAAGGAGGATTACAACCAATTGTTCTGACCCAGCATCATCCTTAGCATGAAAGCCCTTCTTCACCTCCTGAAAAGCTTAGATCACCCAACACTATGATGTTGCACCAGGAAACCAACAACACTTCCTTACAAGATACAAGATTCCAGCCCCTGGATCTCTGTGATGAGGGATCCATATATAGATGATTGCAGGGGGGTGAGTTAGCTTCTGGGATTTTGATTAGTGTCCTCTCTCTAATAGTTCTTGATTCCACTTGGAGATTGATGATCTCTTACTCATCCCTGCGTGAATTCAGAGAGGCAAGTGTCATAGGAGAAGTTTCTAAAAGATTCCATGATGATCCACCTTGCGAACTGTCTTTGCCATTTGTCTACTCTCGCCCATCACACCCTACAGAAGGGATTTTCAGTATGCATCGCACCCTTTACACTGAGCAGGTGAGATGCATCGCACCCTCTGCACTGGGCATTTTATATGGTCCAATTTTGACCAGTTCTGAGCAGTTTTCTGTGGAGAACTTCTGGGAGATGATGTAATCAGCTGACCTTGTTCCTTTAGGGTGTGAAGCAACACTTTTAGGGACTTAGGAGCCCTTGGTTTATGGACATGTATGATTGGGGTTGCAGTGCCCAAAAATGTCTATAACAAACACTTAATAGGGTTGTTTATTAGCCACTCCTATCTAGGAAGGTAACACCATTACATGCCTAAAGCCCCAAATTTGGAAGCGAAACCCATTAGGAAATATCATTTGTGCCCTTGAATAACAAGCTTGATTCACTTAGATGCACTAATGAATTATCATATCTGAAAGGTGAGGAGACGCATTGGATCTTATGCATAATTGGCAAGTGGTTTCATCATGGGATGGGCAACTTAACTGGGACCCAAGCCCACTAGAGGATCATATTGACACTTTTAGGGGATGTGTTGAGAACCATGGGACTCCATCATGTGATATGGCATTATCTCATCTTACAGGTGCCCTCAGCAACTTCAACAACTTGTTCATTGCCGCACATTATATGCGAGATGATGCACTTAGACTAGCAATGCCCCCAACCAGCTTAACAATATATACATGGTTGGCATCTAATCTGAGGCCCAGAGGAGGTTTGTCTAGTCCTTGAGGCATGGGAGGGAAAGCACCATCTTCCAAGCCCTCATTTGGAGCAGTCTAAACTCTACAGGCTTATTTTTCATTAGGAGACCCATGAGACCCTTACTTGCGCCCCAAAGCCACTTTGGAGCACCACATGTTCTTTTACATGGAGATTAAGGGGCCAACCCATTTTCCATCATTCACAGAGCCCTCTCCCTCACTATGGTACCTTGAGGACTCAACCCGACCTTCCAACAACCCTTCTACACCACAATTTCATCATTTCTGCTCTCTTATGGATGGCTACTTCATCACTTTATGAGCTACTTGGTGGGCTTGTCAACAAGAATTTGTTATTTGCACATTATTTTATGACTGTAGGGGCTATTAGGCTAATTCGAATAAGGAAAATATCATATAAATAGAGATGAATCTTATTGTGAGAAATCATAATCATCATCACTTGGATCTCTCTTGTAAAGAGTTTCCCACATCTTCTTCTTGGACGATTGGATGTTCTTTAATGCACTTTGATATCTTTGGAAACTAATTTTGATCTCTCTAGGAGTTACTTCTTTCTATGGTTGGATATATGGTTATCATTTTGTAAGTGCTATCTTGTTGAAATTTTGTTGGAATAATGTCTAATGTGTGGAATTATTGCAACTAGCTAGATCTTTTGTGCCCTAATTTTGTTGAATATCATTGTAAAAGATTGTTTGATTACAAATTTCACATGTTACTTATTGAATGGAAATAGATGAATGTTCCTAGTTGATGTAATTTTGTTATTCTTCCATGAAAATCCATAAATATTGAGTAGGTAAATGTTGAAAAGTGATTGCTAGGGCATCACTTTTTAGCCTCCTTGAAGATGACTTTAGAAAATTTCGAATCATCATTGACTCCATAGCCAAGGGAAGTAGGCAATGGTCCAAGTAAATTTGGTGGTCACCCTTCTTTTCCTACTATTTTCTCTCCTCCAAAAACTTTGGCCCCTTTTCCTAGACGGCCTAGCTAGGGCACCCTGCGAAATTCCTTAGAGGGTATTTTTCAAATCCACCTAGATAAGTATTTGTGCTAGTGCCTTCTCTAGATAATCTCAATGTTTGGTGGAATTTTCACGGTTAGTTTTCGAGAGAACTTGTGCCTTAGTTGTGTCTTTGGAAACCTACCTTCAGCATCTTGAATAAGGTGGTCTTGTTAAGGGTCTTTGCACATAGTATTGGAAGGAATATATCATCGTAGACCATTTTCCCTATCCTATCTTGATCAAGTCAACACATTGGAGGAAATCCTCCCACGATTATTCATAAACCCTAGGTCTTGTGTAGGACCTTTCTAGGTCTATCGAGTAAGGCGAAAGCCTTTTTGAAGTGACAAATCACCTTGCAAAGCTTCTATAGAGGTCCTATATCACATTGGAAGTCTTGCAATTAGGCATACTCATCATCATCGAATATCACTATCCCTAGGTCTAGTTCTTCCTCCTAGGTTTTGCTTGGAGAGCCTTTAGCTTCTTTTGAAGCATTGAGCCCTAATTGGGTCTCTCCTTGAATGGGCCTAGGAATCACTTCATATCTTATCATTGATCCCATCATTACAAGTGATTTCCTCCATACCAGGTCTCCTCCCATTAGTGAAAGTCCATAAAGCAAAGGGGACATTGACTGAGGTGACAGTGGGTCTTTGTCCCATTGTTGTCATTTGGTCTAGATTGTGTGGCAATAGGGCCATGGTCGACTCATAAAAAATGAAACAGAGAATTTGGGAGCCAACCTGCTTGCCACACCTTAAATGAATGAGATAACTCAAGAACTAGCTTAAGCCATCTTATTCATCAATCTGTCATGGGAACTTTTTCGACAAAGTTCTACCACCCTGTGCATTTTCTTGAGTTTTGGGACAGAGAAAGTGTTTACTGGAAGGCTGGTCACCTGAAAAAGATTGAAAGCTTATCCTGAGCCATTTCAGCTTGTGAGCACCCCAGGGAAAATGTGAGACACAACAGAACTGGAGACTCAAAGATTGGTAATAATTATTCAAACCAGAATGCATGCAACATTTTGTTGGGAAACACGGGAAGATTTATGGCTACAAAGGCCTGAAAATTGATGTGTGGTAAAAATCCCTCTCATTTCATGCCTATGTGGATATCTAGTATGAGAGTAAAGTTGAGGCACATATATCATTTATCATAGCTTCATCATTCTTTGATGGAGACCTTCAGAAACCCTTGAAGTTGTGTTATACTTCACCAACATTCTCTAGTGTGACATCATAGACAGGTTTGCCGAACAGGAGAGAAAGAAGCAACAAACTTGACAGATCTTATGAAGAGAATATTTCGATGTGGTTTGGTGGAAGATCATAATGCCTTCATTCAACGTTTTGCAATTAACAGTAACTCTATCAAAAAGGAAGAATGGTTCAAAGTTTTTGTGTTCGTTTGTTGATGTTGAAACACTATCACACACGTTATAGGCAACTTGACACTGTTGTAGCGTCTGGTTCAGGAAATAGCTATGAATAGAGACATCAGCCAATGCATGGTGTTCTTATTGATGCCAATGGAACTTTTGAGCTTTTAGTTGAGTTTTCGACTTTGGACAGGGATGTTGGCAAAAGAGTAACATAGATGAGCTCTGTGCCTCACATTCCAAGGATTAATGGGATATTTTTTCAATGGATGAAGCAGACACAGGCCATTAAAGTCCATTGGAAAGGTTTATGCTCTATGATTCGAGTGAACTTGAAATTCCCGAAGATAGAAATTGCCAGTTTCGAGCCCTTTATGATTGGTTTTATCGAACCCATGAGCATAATAAGTTTGTTAGGAAACAGGTTAATCAGCAAAAATCTGAACTAGAAATGTATGATCTGTACCTATGACATACGATGAGTTAACTTTGCAGGCTGCTACAGATTGTTATGGAGTTAGGATGTGAGAGGTGACATCCTTCAAGGATCCTTGCTTCGTTGATATTCCGCCAAAAGGTTTAACACTCAAAACAAGTGATCTTCTTGAAATTTTGGGGTGAAGTGCACTATAATTCTATCTATCCTGAAGGGATCGAATTTAATGGAGAATCAAGATTGGTAGAAACTTAGGTCTCTTCCATACATCTGGTAGAGGTAAAGTGGCAGATTCGTTGGCATATCTCAGTTTGTTTTTCCTAGCATACTACATAGAGGAAGCGATTCTCAAATAGCCCTGGTCCAATGGCATAGACATCAAAGAGCGCTCCTATCCTGATCCATAATCATGTTGTTAATAAAGGAGATTTGGGTGTATATATATACACAATAATTGCCTTGAAATTTTGGATTAGGCCAACTTGATCTAAAGTTTTGAGTTGACTTCTATTATATATATATGTTGGTCTCCTAAATTGATGGAGTTCACCGTTGTTGAAAGTCTTATTCGTGATTTGGAGTGTGTAGAGGAAACAGTTCTCAAATAGCCCTGGTCCAATGGCATATACCTCAAAGAGCGCTCCCATCCTAATTCATAATCATGTTGTTAATAAAGTAGACTTGGGTGCATATATATACAAAACAATTGCCTCGAAATTTTGGATTAGGCCAATCTGATCTAAAGTTTTGAGTCGACTTCCAATATATATGATTTGTTGGTGGAGCTTAAATCGACCGAGCTCATCCCTGTTGGATGTCTTATTCGTGATTTTGGAGACTGAGCATTAATTTGTTCCCCTTGAAATGCATCTAGTTGATGGATTACACTAACACATTTTGGGAGCTGTTATGACGGGCTGACCCTTGTTTGAGGGGTTTTCTATTTTTGTTATGGTAGCTTTACCATTGTATTGTGAACTTGTATGTCCAAGTGGAAGATGCTTAAAAGTACCTAGGTGGCAGGCATACATTTAAAAGGAATTGGAACTGCAGATTCTTATACTTGGGGTTTCGCTTGGACAACAAGAAAGGATCTATTAGTGGAATGCAGCCCTTCTAATAGGAGGCTTTGGACATAGCTGCTCTGAATAGCAAAAGAGGGTTGGTGAGTTGACAGTGGCCCCTCTTATTTTCACTTGGACCACACTTAATATGAAGAGTAAAACACACCGGGTGTAAGGCTAAGCATAGGAAAGGGGAAAGAAAGACCTAGAAGGGGGGGTTTCTTAATCTATGTTGTTCAATTTTTAGTTGGTTTAAGGGATTTGGCTTCATGCTTCACATGTTTTTCATTTGCTACTTTGTGTAAAAGAGGAAAATGTTACATTTAGTAAATTTCTTTCATGTAATCTCACATTGTTAGACTAATGCTTGAAAGTAAAACAGTGAGGGAAAGGAGATACATTTCTTCACATTCCCTAAAAAATCTAAACCAAATTGGTTCCCCAACCCATTGTCTCTAGTGACATTAATGAATATATTGTTGCTAACAAGTTCATTGACTTCTCTTTGTAAAATAATAATAACCAAAGTAAGAAGAAGGCATAAATGGTTGCAAGTTGGATGAGAAACAAACCCACAATAAGTGGCAAATGCTCCAAACAAGAGAAACACGTGAAACAAAATAAACAAAGAGGTAGGGACCTATTTTGCACTTATATTTGTCATGGAAAGATGCAAAAACAAAGGCAAGTCTCCCCAAACTCCATAAAATGATGCCAAAGTGAAATGATATGTTATGGTTAGGACAAAGTAAAATAAAAAACTATATTTAAGATCAAGCAAAACAAAGAACAAGAATCCTTAATGTGTCCTTATAATGGAATGTGCAGAGGCTAAAACCTATAACGTTATAGTCCTCCTTTCTAGGTTCCTTGGTGCAAATGTAGTTTTCTCCGTGTACATTACTCCAAGCTATGGAGAATGAGACCAAGAGGAGGAGGAAATGGGAGAAGGTGAGTGAAGTGGTAGTGCAAGCAAGGGGTGATGCAATGCAAGGTAAAGAGATAGTGAGAGGAGCGCATTGACATGGTGCAAGGATTTTACGTTTCAAATCATGAACAAGGGAATGAGGATGATAACCCTAATTGAACCTCCATGAAGAAATGCTCTTATTATTATGGCAACAAACCATGTAGATAGACTAAGAAATGGTAGTGAGTGTAGGCTCTTGTTAAAAAATCTCACTGAATGGAGGTGTTCAATTGTTTTGAGGGTAGCCACAGAAGTCCCCCAGCCACTTCGTCACTACTAAGCATACAAAATGAATACAAGGTGTGACAAAGGTTGTAGATGTCCAACTAAGTGCAAAAGTATATAAAAAAAAAGAGAGGAATATAGTCTTAAAGAGAAAAGTAGAAAATCTAAGGGGAATTGGATAAACATGTCCTTAAAGGGGAGAAAAATCTCCCAAAAGGATTTGACGGCTCTAAGCAAGGAAAAGGAACCTTGAACGAAGAGAAGTGTGCTATAATTATTGAGAAAAGGAAAGAAAATGGCATAATGAGTGAACCTTTAGTTTTTAGCCAAAGGCACTCTCTATTCTATGGAAAATATGCAAAAATCAAGTTTCCTTTCCATGAGAACCAACCAACTATTGTGGAACAACGAAACATAAACCCATGATTGAGAAAAATAATATGGAATGATATACAAATTCAAAACTCAAAGGAAACAAGGATAGGAAACCCCAAAAAGGAAAAAGCCCAAAATTGAAGGGAAAAGGACTAGGATTTGACCCCTAAAACAAAATGAAAAGGCACTCAAACACCACCAAGAAGTGGGTCCATTAATAAATGTCAAGGCTAAAACAAGGAAATGAATCCTTCACTATATGAATTTAATTAAATGGGTCGGTATTACATATTAAGCTAAGCAATCAAATGTATTATTCTCAACCAATACTACATGGAAAGACATGCCTAAGGTCCTTAGTGAGAGTGATACTTGGAATTGTGGGAGAAGGATGAGCTAGCGAGGGCTTGAGCATAAATTATGACAATGTGTTGATTCCTTAGCTAACATCTCTACCTAAGATTTGAGTCCTTGAGCTTGATCATTATTCCATTGTTGATAACATTTTGATATTGAACTACCAACATGATTATGGTTAGATTTATTGTTAGCTACTAATCTCTAAACTCATGTGTTTGCCTAAATTGCTAATACATATTGATATTATCAATATCCTTGTGTAGTCATAGACCACACCTCATACACTTACATGTGATAACCTCACTATTAAAAACTTGCATTTCACACCAAAATAAATCTAAATCGTAATATTTATGACAATGATAAAAAAAACTCACTAAATCATAATGCAAGATAATAAACTATCCAGAAAAACAAAAATGGCCTACTAAATTTTAAGAACAAAACAAATTTAACCATTACAATAACTTAATCATCTAAACAACCTTGTTAGAGGTTATTTGTATAATTTTGAGATTACAAAGACATAATTATAATCATGTATAACTTAGTATTAATGAGGGAAAAAATAATAATATTATTATTTAATGACCTAATATAATAATGCTCTAACCAAAAAATATTATTTAATTTATACAAATCAATAAACTAAATATATTAATTTTCCTCTTGTAAATTTAAAATAAAATCACTTAATATTATACTATTTAATTGATACAAATTAAATAATTTTACATACTCACTCTAGAAAGAAAAGAAAATAGGAGAATGTGTACTACTTGCTTTGACCACAAACTTTGAGGCAGAGGATCACGATTGCAATGAAGTCCCGGAAAAGATTTAGTTTGCAAATTTAAAACGAGTGCTAAATAGTAGTTAGTCCTGTAGCTTAATTTAAATATAGCTAAATTAGAGTAAAAATACTAAATTCAAATTAGTGTTAAGGTTTAAGGTTTAGAATTCCATCAATTTGAGTTTTATTGATTGGTAAAATCTTGATATGTGCAACTAAAGAGCAAGACACTGATTTCAATGTCTATGCAAACATAGATTTAAAAAACTATAATATGCCTAAGTTAAAAATTATAATATTATATTCTTAAAATTGAACTAAAATATCAAAAAAAAATCTTTTAATATAAATAATAATTTATAAAAATACATATATTTTAATTTGAGTTATATTTGGAAAAAAATAATACTATCATTAAATTATAAAAAATATCATCTTTGTTTTATTAATATTGAACTTAGATTTTAAACACTTATATATACTAATATAATTTATTATTATTAAAATTTGAATTAAAAATAGTTAATATTTTTTTTAATATAATTCTTAGTTTATAAAAGCTAATTATATTACAAGACTGAATAAATATATAAAAAAAGTAATGATTGCAAGATCACTGCAATGTATTGTGTAATAAGATATTCAATACAATAAAATATTCAAAATTTCAGCAAAGCAAAATATTAATATTTTTTTATAAAAAATAAGAAAAATAATTATATAATTACACATTGTTAAATCAAAACAAATTTCAAACTGTCAAGCAGCAGGATAATAATAACATATACACTTTATAATGTTATGTGTGTATATACCAAATAAATAATTCATTTAAAAATCCAAATAATATTTGCACATCTAAAAGTCATATAAATTTTGTAATATTAAGTATATATATTAGGAATGTAGTTCATTTAAAACCTATTGATTCTTTAATGATATAGTGGTTGCATACTTTAGAATTCAAAAAAATTATTTGATATATTGTTTAATTTATAGAATTAAACAATGCATTTGTTTACTCGCTTTCGAGGAAAAGTGGGAGAATGTGTACTCCTTACCTCACAAAGGCTGACGCGGAGGCTAACATCGACAGTGAAGCCAAAAAGAAAAGAAGGTGCGTCTGATTGAAGACACATATGTACCTCTATTCAGTATTATATAAAATAAATTCATTAGAAGAAATCGCATATATTGGACTCAATCTGTTACTTGAATATATCGATCAAAATAGAACGCAGCGGTTTATAATGAGATTTTTTGAAAGTTTTTTCAGCGAGTTTTTTCGGTCAAAATTTGGTAACAATTTATTGGAATCACAAGTTTGATAGCTAGTTTTTGCACAATCAAAGGCTCCCAGGGGTTTTTCAGGGTGCTGAATCCAAATATGCAATTAAAAAACCATTTTAACTGCTAAAAATCAAGATTTAAGCTCAATTTTTTCCGCCGGATTCCATCACCAAAATCTCAAAAAAATCACATTATAGACAACTCCAAATAAAACTTCAACGTACCTTAATTTGGCCTTCGAAGCCTCCTTTTGTACTCCTGTGCAGATGAACGAAAGCCAATTTTAATATTAAATTAAATAAAAGACAAACATAATGAGTTCCATACTAATACTGAAAACTCTTTGAATCACTCAAAGAGACAAGTGACAAAGAGGTATAAATGGCAGCTGGCCTGATGCTTGCTGGACTACCCTACATCACACCACCTTAAAAGACAAAACTGTGATGGGTCCCTTTCCTTCTATTTTGTAGTGTTTTTTTAATACTTCCAGGTGGGTGCATTTGAAGGGGTTGTTGATTTAATCTATTTTGCTTTGTTAATATGTAAATAAAGAGAAGCAAATTATACACTATGTAAAAAATAAATAAAAAAACCTAAAATGATTTCCACATTCTGTTATTCACATTAAAGAGAAAACAGGGGAAAAGCTTTCAATCACTCACAGTAAAGAGAAAACAGAGAGGTGATAAAGAGTTCTGAAGGCTAGCTTGGCCTGGCCATTGCCGGACTGCCATTGGCATACTTCACACCAACCAAACACAGAGACCCATGTGATGCATGCTTACCCTTCCGTTTTGTTCTGTCCCTGTATAAATGGAGGAAAGCGAATTTTAATATTATGTTGAATAAAAAGACATACAGAATGATTTCCATACCAATATCAGAAAGAACTTTCAATCCCTCAAATTAAATAGAAAACAGAAACGAAATAAAAGATGTGTGAAGGTTAGCTGCCCATGGATTCACTACTAAATATCACACAATCCCATAACACAAATCCATGCAAAAAAAAGCAGAATATTTAACAAACAATTTACCTGAATGATAGTCAAGTGAAGTATATTGCAATTACTATTCTGAGAATCTCATCCATTCCATGATCTCAAGATACCAATGCCCTCTCCATTTTTTCTAATAAAAAATAGAAAACCACCTGGAAAAATGAAAACTATTCGAATACCTTATAAAATTCACAGTCCAGCACTTACAGAAAAGAGAAAATAGGGAGATCAGGAAGAGTCGTGAAGACTAGCTGGCCAGGCTGCCCACCCACAAAGGTCTGCAGGCAAGACGAAGCGGAGCATTATCACTTAAAACCCTAAACCGCAATACAACCTCTGTTTTTGTCCCTGATTTAGCCGCCACACCTGTAAAAGTGGAAAACATTAATATCAGATGATCAATGACATCGAATGTTGCAATTAACTGAGTGCTCTCAAATGTTATATTTAAATATAAGATACCCTGGTATTGATACAATGAGTGAATTGAAAACTCTGTTTCAAATTCCAAAGGAGAGAACTACAAGATGAAATTATTTAAATTGATATCATCTGCACATTCAAACTGCCCTGGAATTCATTGAACGTTTGACTACCCTCCCGTCCTCCACACAACCCAAACAGTAATAATTAATTGGTCACCTCACTACTGAAAATAAAAAGGGCAAACGAAGTTCGAGTCCACGTTCGCCTGGATTGGATGAGAAGGTCTCCAAACAGATCAATCATATCGTTACGATGCGTTGCATTTATCTAGTACGTCTCCGATTTTCATTCACCTAACCTCATGTCCATTAACCGTTCATATTTTTTTCGCTTTTATGAAATTGAATTGATAGCGACACCTGAGTCCTAAGTAGCATCTGATTACAAAGGGTTCAAAGGGTTCATGATTTGTTTGCTTTTGTGATATTGAAATGGCGTGCTTTTTCTCTGAAGTGGGATAGTGGCTCCTATCTAACATCTCATCACTAACGTTGCAATGAAAATGACTTGTAACTAACATCAAACCACTCAGCCTCACTCTGCTAAACGAAATGCAATATGATAACGCTGATACCAAAACCTTAAACCCATTCTTATGTGAACTTAATTAACAATATGTGACCCGCCTTGAGGGAGGTTATCAAGAATTTTATATTGTAGTTGAATTTTAAATTTTTGAAAAGAATTTTCAAATTTTATATATTAAATTGAATGGGACAAATTGTTGCTTCCTCTAGTTGATGCATTTGGCCATTTTTCTGTGAAGCTTCAAAATAAATGTTCCAAGCATCTGGACAAACCCCTCACTAAATAGATTATCCCAAGAGCTAGCTGCCAACATATCTGTGAAACTTTCCTGGTTGTCTTTGAAGGCCTCACATTCTAAAATGAAATGTTTTTCTATTTTCACTTTTCCGGAACAACAAAAAATGCATAATATTTTCCCACACTTCCTTTGGCCTTTTCCAGCGCCCTGTTTCACAACGGAGTTGATGAGAATTAGTTCTTCGCTGAGCAATAAGAATTTTGTCTCTCCAACATATATGGCCTCTATGTATGCTTTTGGTTGATGACTATGAGTGGGATTAAACACTTCAATATAGTAATTTTTCTTTCTTCCTAGCTCCTTATCCCAAGTACGCTTGTGGAACTTTTTCATAACAAAATCTTTTATCTCTTTGTTGTTTATGGGACACGCATTCAAGCAAATACCCCAGTTACTAAACCATTTGTTATTTTGTTGCATTCAAGTTTTTTTGCTCTTGCACAATCTATCATTAAAGACAACCTTAGGCCATCTACCCTCTTCCATTTTCTCAATTTTTTTTAAATACCTTATGACTCGCACCATAGCAATTACTTCAATAGGAGCAATCCCTATTTCACTTAACAAGATATCATAAGGAACTACACTTTTAATCTTAAATTTATTTGTAATCAAACACTTCTGAATGTTCTCAATTTGTCTCCATTGCATGTCGGATGTACTGTTGGCCCATAGTTCACAACCATAGAGGATCATTGGAATCACTAGAAGCCCAAAAAGAGTTTGAGTGGTTTTCTAGTCTCATAACTTTACCTCTCTACACTTATTTTGAAAAGCATAAAATGCTTTCCAACCCCCCAAAGTTCTTTTCTTTCAACAACCATTCCAGCTTAGATGTTTGTTGAAGTCAATTCCGAGGTATTTGTAATCCACAACTTCTTCCAGAATGTTGCCTTCAAAGTAGAACTTATGTTGGTTATGTTTTCTTTTCTTAGAGAAAACCACTACTTCTGTTTTGCTGACATTGACTTGCATCCCCACACTTCTACAAAAATGCCCAAGGGATAGTAAGTGCTCTTGCAAATCAAGAGCCGATTTAGCAATCAGAATAAGGTCATCTGCATAGAGAAGAAGCCTTATAACAAACTTGTCCAAATAGATACCATCACCCCCTTGCGAATTTAACCACTCCTCAAGCTTGTCGATATATAAACCAAAAAGGGTAGGAGAAAATGGGCAACCTTGCTTGACCCCGATATCGCTTCTAAATCTTTTAGAAATGCCCGATGAAGTTCTAATTTTTACTTTCACTTCTTCATATAGCCTATGCACAACTTCTCTCAAATGTTTAGGAACCCCAAGTTCCTCCATTCTATGCCAAAGCTTATCCCTAGGAGCTGAGTCAAATGCTTTTCTGAAATAAAGAAAGCAACAAAAGGCTTCTTCCTTTTTCTCCCAAACTTCTTCAATGATGTGCCTTAAAGTTATAGAATGATCAATTGTGGAATGTTTAGATCTAAAACTTGCTTTCCCTTTAGAACGCTTATCTCTTTCTTCTGCCCACTTGCTAATTTTGTTTTCTAGCATGCTTCCAAATAGATTTGCAAACAAAGGGTTTATCATGATGGTCCTATAATTAGAGGGATTATTGACATCACTGCTTTTAAAAAGAGGTATTGCCAGACTAGTTGTCCAACCTCTGGGAATCCCTTATTGTATGATGTTGTTGAAGATTTTTGTAATGTGAGGTGCAAGAATCTTTGAGCTCCACTTTAGATATTCTGCTTGGAGTTCAACTAAGTCTTTTGCTTTTCCAACACCCAACTTCTTGATACCCATCTCTACTGCTTGTACCGTGAAGAGTTGAGTATCAGTGTTGACCAAGGGGGGAGGGTCAACCTTGGGAACCTTCTCATAGAGTTGTCTTGCATTGTCAAACCATTTAGAAGCTGTAATATTATTTCCAATTTGTATCTTTTTTGCTTGGAGCTCCTTCCAAAATAATTTGGGATTATTTTTCCCAAGGAAGATTAGTTCTTCCCTCCTTGAAACCATGAAATTGGCTTTTTTCTTGCTTAATAACTGCTTGTAAGATTTGAGCTTTATGATATCCTTGTTTGACTCTTTCCACATTCTCCTTGCCTTTTTGCATTCCTTGTCAAACCAAGCATTAATCGGAAAGCAATTTGTTTTAGACTGACTTCTTAATTTTTGCTCTTTTTCTCTTTGCAAGTGCACATTGAATTAAATGTGTTAATTCATGACTATGAAGGTTGTGAATTGTAATTTTCTCCTTCTTGAAGAACCTCTCTAGCATCATTTTGAAGGTATTACAATTTTGCGGGGTCAAAAGAATTCTGCCATGTGGGAGATTTTGTTGGGCATGCTGAATTTTTTACTCTAATTGTTTCTTTCCAATCCAAGAGAAACATAAATAATTTGGCTTGTGATTTGATTTCAAGTTCCACAACTGATCTCCAATCAAAACCTCCTCCATTTTCTCACTCAAACCATGTGAGAAAATTACATAATCTACCACACTTTCTCCATTGTAAGTATTGCAAGTGAAATTACCAGACTTTGCCCATCTAGTTAAGCCATTACAAATGACTAAATCAAAGGCGCCACATAGAGCAAGCAATTGTTCACCAAAGAGATTGCAACCCTTGTCCTCTAAAATTCTTTCCCACTGATGATTTCTTTCTTCTGTAAGCCAAATATGTTCACAATCATCTTTACAACAAAGAATGTTAGCTTGCTCACTTGCAGTCCTAGCATTGAAATCACCGAATATGTTGCAATATCTGCTTTTAAGGATGCAAATGGATCTTTGTGGTCAAACCCTCTATCTTTGTAGTTTTTTGAAATATATGAAAAATGATTATTTTTATTTAATTTAAAATAAAATTATAATTTTTTTTAATCAAAAAAATTTATTGAGCCAAGGGGTTCTTTCTATAGCCCAGTATGAGGTAGATCTATAATTTCCTTTGTGCTTAACTTTGAGTTGATATGTATCTTTTTAAAAAAGAATATCTTCTTTAAATAAAAAAAATGTTAGCTATAATAGAAAAACAAAAATGAATATAGATGTTTTCCTCTCATTTTCAACCATAAATAGAACTTCATAATTTTATACCAACTTTATATAGAAATAAAGTAACTAAAAGATAGAAAATAAAAATAAAAAATTACTTTTGAGTACCAGAGAGTTGTATAGTTTTTATACTTTCTAAAAATATTTCAGTATATAACTCAAATAATATTTTTAAATATGCATATTGAATAATTACGTCATAAGGCATTCGTTTAAGAAGAACTCTCCTCCCATGCCACTTGTGTCATAGTGTGTCATTGATTTTGGTGCTAGACAGTGGAAATAACATTTTCCATCAGATTAAAGACTAATATTAGTCAATTACAATTAGTCAGACATGAGGTTTTCCCTTATCTCAAGTTACTGCAAATCAAACCATTCTTGAAGCCTTTGAAGGGCACGACACCATCCATGTGATCGAGTTGAATTTGATGCACGACTTGCAATGTTCGGCTCTGATTAAGACCCGTCAGGCCACCTATTTTGAGTTAATAGCCATTGGACCCTGGTAGCTCGATGACAGAGATGTGCTGCAAGAAATAGGGATAAATATAGCTTAGTTCACTGAATCCATTAACGTGGAGTTCGATTTCAGAGGCATCATGGCTGACAAGCTAGAGGATATAAAGCCCTGGATGTTCCCGGTGAAGCCTAGAGAAGTAATTACTGTCACATCTATTATGCAACTTCATCATTTGCTTTACATTGATGCCCCTATAGGGTCTTTTCCATTGATGTAATCCTCAAGTCCATCAACAGCATGAGGCTCGAGATTGTGATAGTTATTGAGCATGAGGTCATGAACGGTATGAATCATTTTTCTCAACTATGAATGATACATATGTTCCACTTGTGGCCTGAGTTTCTGTAATATTATTCGTTTTCCCTTTGTTTCATTAATGTTTATACATTATGGAAATTTTTTTGAATGTAGAACTGTGGTGTTTCAAATGAGCAAGTGAAATTGTTCACGATGAAGCATACTTACATCTGCTTGGCCTTATCATTTGGACTATCCCAAAGTGGCACCTTGTGAATAATATGCAATGAACTAGGTCTAGAAGGTTGAACCCTTAGTTGACTTGTTGACGATAGTTCCTTATAACTAGCAGATTTCCAACTGCTGCAAGGGGGAGGGGTGATATCCTCTTATGCACAATACCCTTCCAGAGCGATGTCTACTTTTCATCTTAGAGTTAGTTGATCTAGGTGGATATTGGTGACCACCTGCCTATTCCATTTGGACCCCCACCATTATTTCTTTTAGTTTTTCAATTTCCTTAATTGTAGCACAATTTACTATTTTTGGCAGTTTTTAGGGCCCTGAACTTCTGGAGCCATTTTGAGGCCCTAAACGATGTTTTTTTGGGAAAATCACTGGTGGCTGATATTGATTATCAAATTGATACTCATTGTCAATAGTTGCACTCCTCATATAGATCTTTCTAGTGAGGTATTGTATGCGTAAAATAGAGATCGTATGCCAAAGTTACAACCTCAGGAAGTTGATTTCAGTTATTTGATATTCATGAAATGAAGTTTTATTTCTGTTGCATCTCTGTGTTTATGGTTATATCTGTAATTTGTTGCGTTCTTGTTTAAATTCAGATCAGTGGTATCAGAGTGATCTGCTCTTTCTCGATCCTTCTTTGCATGTCCCCAATGATGTCGGGGTATAAGGAGTTAGGGCTTGATCTGGTTGAACCTTTGCAAGAACATCATCACAAACCCCGAGGGCCACCCATGGGAGAAGAAAAGAAAGATGAGGGAGAAGGAGATCCTATCAAAATATTGCTCGAGGAGGCCCTCGAGAAACAAAGGAAAGCGATGATGGATAACTTTGCCCAAATCCTTCAACGGTTGCCCACCAGCGGCGCATCCACATCCAACAACCACTCTGGAGGTGCCACTCCTTTTAAGGTACAAGTAAACTTTGAAATTCCCATATTTAAGTGCCAAATAGATGCAGACATAGTAGATAAATGGTTAAATATGCTAGAAGGATATTTTTCTGTTCATGATTTTTCCAGCTGGGAAAATATTACTTTTTCTCTTCTCAAAGCCTCCCCCACTTCAAGGATTGGTGGGAAACCTACAGTGAGTAGAAGGATGAAAGTATGCCCTCAATGTTTCAGCCGTACCCACTTGGAATTCGTTTTGGGATGCCATCAAGGAGAAGTACTGCCCTGTCGGGAGCTATGAGGATATATACATAAAGTGGACAACGTTGCGAAAGGGAAGGGACCAAGACGTGCCAGAGTTTACCAATTTTTTCCATACGCTTCGCACAAAGTTTGGTATCAAGGATTCCAAGAAAAAACTAGTACTCAAGTACTGTACCTGCTTACAAAGGTACATCCAGGATGATATGGATTTCCTGGACATCTCCTTGCTCAGCACAACGTACCAATAAGTTGTCAAGATCGAGCAGAAGCTTAAACAGAAAAAGTGAGATTTTGGATATGCGAACCCGAAGCAAGGGAAAGGTGCCCCCAAACCGCAGAACAAAGGACAAAGCTAAGGCAGGGCAGGCCATGACAACTCACCAAATCCACAAGCAAAGAACAACACCACGAAGTCGAAGAAGGACACAGGAAAGTGGTGTGATTTCCATAAGAGGTCCACTCACAACACAAGTTAGTGTTGGTCCAAGCAGTCGCTGGTGGTCGAGCTAAAGACTTCTGAATCAGATGCATGTTCTGATTCTAAGTCATAACCTGACAAGGGGAATGACAAAGGGAAGTAGATTATCGATGCGGAGCCCAACACCACCATTTCCACAATGAAGATCCAAAAGGAGGAATTGAAAGATCCAAAGGAGGAGGAGTGCCTCTTCCACTCCCAGATGTGGGTAAAGGGTTTCCACTATAGTTCATTGTCGATAGCGGGAGCCAAAAGAACCTCATTTTAGCAAAGGTTGTGAAGCGACCAGGCTTACCAACCACAACACACCCATAACTGTACACCATCGGGTGGCTTTACCAAGGATGGGATCTTCGCGTCAGCCATCAGTGTTGCCTTCCATACAACACCAAGCCCTTCACGAATGAGGTATTATGTGACGTTTCTCCTCTTAATGTTTGTGATGTATTATTAGGCCAACCATACTTGTGGAAGTGACATGTTGTGTATGAGTCAAGGCCTCGCATTGTTATTGTTACTTTGGGAAATAAGTTGTACATGATACTGGAGGTAGCATCGCCTATCACCATCTATTTGATTACTGCAAAACAATGTAGTAAGCTCATTTCCAAAACCAGGAAATTTGTTTTCCTAATTATACGCCCTTAGGGAAAGAAGAAGACGGTAGCCACAACCTCCAAAAAGGGCCCCTTTGCATGACAACAATAGATGGACAAGGTCATGGAGGAGTACGAGGACATATTCACCTCCCACGCAGGGGTGACTCATCATTGTTCTGTTACGCACTCCATCGATCTAACCCCAGGTGAGTCATTTCCCAATGGACCAATCTATCAATGCTCTGTTCTAGAGAATGATGAAATCTAGAGGCAGATTCAAGAGCTGTTGCAGAAAGGTCACATTTGGCTGACTTCATCTCCATGTGGGAGCCCAATCGTGTTGGTACAAAAGAAGGATGGGACTTGGAGACTTTGTATTGAATATCGGGCGCTGAACAAGATCACTGTCTAGAATAGTTATCCGATCCCACAGATTGATGACCTTTTCGACAAACTCAAGGGAAAAAATATTTCAACAAGATCAACTTGAAGTTCGAATATCACCAGGTATGAATTGAACCCTTTGATGTGTGGAAGACTACCTTCAAAGCCAAGGAGGGCCTTTTCAAATGGTTGGTTATGCCTTTCGGGTTGACGAATGCTCCTGCAACCTTCATGAGGATGATGGATGACATGTTGTAGCCATTCGCCAACTCATTTGTGGTTTTATACTTGGATGACATCATGATCTTTAGCCAAATTTTGGAAGAGCATCTACACCACATCCGACAGGTTCTCCAAGCATTGCGGTAACACAAGTTGTGTGCCAATTTGGAGAAACTCACTTTTGGCATGACCTAGGTTCAATATATGAGATAAATTATTGATGAATGAGGGTGCATGTGGATTTGGTCAAGATCCAAGTCATTCGGGATTGGCCAGCCCCAAACACTCTGACAGAGCTCCGCAACTTTTTGGGTCTTGCCAATTTCTACTGTAGGTTCATGTTGGGGTTCTCTCATATCACTTGGCCCTTGAGTCAAGTCACCAAGGGATAAACGAAAGAAAAATTATTTTGATATGAATCTCAACAGAATGTGTTCATAGAGTTGAAACATCGCCTCTGCTTTGCTCTACTGCTCACATTACTAGACTTGCAACAACCATTTGAGATCAAGATAGATGCCTTTGACTATGTTATTGGGGTAGTCCATACTCAAGAGGGGTATACAATGGCATATCACATCGAGACACTTCCAGACATAGTCCAAAAGTATCCCACATATGAAAAAGATATGTATTCCATTGTGCAGGCATGCCAACAATGGAAGCATTACATTTTGGGGAAGGAAACGGTCATCCACATAGACCACCAACCCATGCATTTCATAGAGACACAAGGGAATTTGCAGATGATCACCATTAGAAGTGGTCCACATACCTGTAACAGTTCCATTTAAATATCAAGTACAAGATGGGCAGCACCAATAATGTTGCAGACTGCCTATCCGACCACCGATCATGGTGTTAACCACCGTGCTCAACTCTTGTGGGCATGAGACTTTTGATTGGCCACTTCTCTACAAAAGCGACCCATAATTCGACCGCACATACTAGACGCTCTTGGAGGGTTAGCAAGTTTCAGATTTTCACCTCGAGGATGCACTGTTATGCCACCTGGGACACCTTTGTGTTCCTTCAAGCGAGTGTGCCAATATGATTTGGGAAGCGCACTACAGTTGGGTTGCTGGCAATTCCGAGGTTAATAAAACAATAACAATACTGCATAAGTATTTCTATTGGCCGAATCTTCAACAAGATGTCGAGAAGTACATCAGATCCTGCACTGCCTGCGCCATTGCCAAATTGACCATCAAGAAGTAAGGCTTCTATACTCTGCTACCTACCCCTAGTCGACCTTGGGAATCCATCTCCATGGATTACATGCCAGGCGTTTCTTCTACTAAGCATGGAAACGACTGTGTTTTTATGGTCGTCGACAAATTCTCAAAGATGGCCATTATGGAGGCCCGCAAGAAGAATATCACAGCAGAAGCCACTGCTAAACTCTTCTTTGAACGATTGTAGGTACACTTTGGGATCCCACAGTCTATCATCTCAAATCGGGACAACAGGTTCCTTAGTACATTTTGTTCTAGTCTTTGGTCAATGGTGTGTAGAAATTTCACCTGTAGAACAAATCGATATATGCAATGTCCTAAAGCATAATACTTTTTCTACTTCTACAAAACATTAAGCGGAAGCATTATCGAAATCATGAGCAACATCAAGTAGAAACATGCATAAATGATCAAGAGAATTAATCACACATAACACAAGATATATCTAGGGGAAAGCACCAACATAAAACCACAACCATGTATTATCAATCAAGTGGAAATCCTCTTCACAATACAAAAAGAATTAGGTCTCAAGATATTCAGTTCTCAATGAACTATGAAGATATGAAGATATGTCTCATGAACCACCCAAGCCCTGTTTATATAGGCTTTCCCTATGGTCCTTATGTAATTTTCTTAGGAAATAATAGAAAAAGCATATGCTATTAATTCCAACATACCAAAAACAACCAATGGTCCAACTATGTATTCCTTGAGAACACTAGTTCCTCAACCATGCAAAAAGTACTTACTAGAAATAGTTAAGCATATGATAGCACACTGTCCCACATTTGATCTCAACTGGGTCTCTGACAGAACTGATATGCAACAATTATCCATGAGTGAATCCTCAGTTATCTAAAATAATAGTTGTCACATGCATGCAAGCATTAACAAACTATATTTTATTATTTTAACAACTTGCTAAAATAATCTAACTGGACTTGACTAGTTAGAACTAAGTCAACTGATTCTCTCATTATAGAACTCATGCTTATTTTGTCAATCAGTGGAGGAAACTCATGTGCATGCTCACAAAGACTTCAAATTCGATTTTCCTTAATTAATTAACTCAACTGAATTAATTAATTAATATTTCAAACTGCTGTTAAGAGCAAAATTAATTTTACTTCCTATAGATAGACTAGGGACTGCTATAAATAGGAAGGGACCCATAAATGCTATTTTTAGAACTTTTTATTTTTAGTAGTTTCACCTCTCACCCAATGTGGCCAATGACCTCACTGGCCAAATTGCTATTTTTAGACATACTATTTTTAGACATGCTATTTTTAGCAGGTCTATTTTTAACACATTTTAAATTTAGCATTTCTTGTTGCACACTTTTCAACACTCCCTCTCAACAAGAAAGGGATTATTAACAACCCCGATCCTATCTCTATGGAACTCAAACTTGCCCTTTGACAATGCCTTTGTCAAAATATCTACATCCTGTTCCTCGGTCGAAATATACTGCAACATCATGATCCTCTTGACCACACAATCTCGTATATGATGATAGTGGATATCTATATGCTTGGACCTATCATGAAACACTGGATTATCAGAGAGTTTAATGCAACTCTGATTATCACAATATATCACTGTCGGATCCATCATCTGACCAAACAATCCCACTAGGATCTCCCACATCCAGATTGCCTCACATGCAGCCTGACTTGCTGCCATGTACTCTGCCTCCGCTGAGCTAAGTGCAACTGATCTCTGTTTCCGGCTATGCCAAGAAACTGCAGTTGACCCAAGGTTGAAGATCCCTCCAGAAGTGCTCTTCCTGTCTGATGGACTACCTGCCCAATCTGCATCTGTGAAGCCTTGGAGCTTCACTCCCTCTTTCTGCTTGTACCATAATCCATACTGTGTAGTGCCTCTGAGATATTTCATCACGTGCTTTGCTGCCTTCCAAAATAACTTGGTTGGCTGAACCATAGCTTGACTCAGCTGGTTCACTTCAAAGCATAAATCTGGTCGCGTGTTCACTAGATACATGAGTGAACCCACAAGCTGCCGATAAACTATAGCAACTACTACCTCACTTGAAGTAGCATCCTCCTTCCTCTAGTTACCTGCTAGAGGAGTCTCCACGGGCTTGCACATATCCAGGTGGAAGCGCTTCAATATCTCATTGGCATACTTGCCTTGAGAAACAAATACTTCCCCATCCCTCTGCCACACCTCCATGCCTAGAAAGTAGTGCATGAGGCCCATGTCCTTCATCTCAAACTCTCTTGTAAGATCCTTCTTACAAGACTTGATCAACTCATCATCACTTTTCAAAATCAGATCATCGACATAAAGTACAATAATCAATAACTTACCATCTACAATGATGTGGTATAGGTTCGCATCCGCTTCACTCTTGGTGAAGCCCAACCCAGTGAAATAGCTTTCGATCCTGGTATAGCAAGCACAGGGTGCTTGCTTCAGCCCATACAATGCTCGCTTGAGCTGACACACATGTGACTCACGATCGAACGTATCAAATCTTTTGGGCTGCTCAATGTATACCTCTTCCTCAATCTCCCCATTGAGAAAAGTTTTCTTCACATTGTTATGAAACTAGCTCAAGAAAAGATAGAAAAGATAGATCAACGCCTTAGAATTCAGCCTCTTCGAGGGGGCAAACTCCTTTACATTACATAAATGAACAATTCTTGGATGATTCAAA
>APFE030322693.1:0-17947 GCA_000404065.3 Pinus taeda
AAAAAAATCTTAGGTCATATGCACATAACAATGACCTTATAAGATGAAGGTAAAATTAGGTTAATGTACACGGATTTAGTACTTCATGTTGGTTGTTGCAAGGAAATCAAGAGATGGTTTTAAAATATTTAGAACAACATATCTTGAAGCCCTAGTTAAGGTATTTTCAATTCTTGTGTAGTCATAGTGGATCAACCCTTAAGTTTGTTCCAATAGTGCAGGCTAGTGTACAGAAGTGGGGTGCATCATGAATGGTAGTAGGGTTTTCATCAAGTATTGAGAAGAAGAAAATTAAATAGGTTCTAAAGGATTTGTTGAAGGTTTGAATAACAAAGACTTTTATACCTTAGTTAGGTCTTCCCTCTAAGGTATGATGCCGCTAGAACACTGTTCATAAGGTTAATAAATTTTCTCATATTTTTTTGTACATAAGAGAGAGGAGAGGGATCCTAAGAAGGAGATATATAGGTAGGGAATAGTAGTTTTATTTTGCAAATATTCTATGTATATGTTAGCCCTAAAGCACGTCATTTCTAGCCTCTAGTAACTTTACAAAAGTGAAAATTTACGAGCACAGTATATGGTTGATATAATGAAGGAAAATATGGATCAACATGGAGCAATATCAGTGGAAAGAAAGCTACATTGAAGTAGTTGGAGAGGACTATTCTAAACAACTTAGGAAAATAGATCTGATAAGCCCTATACTTGTTCAATTTGAGGAAAAAATAGCAAAATAAAGGGCAGTAAGTTTGTAACCCTGGATCAGTCACAAAGATTATTCTAAGTGGGTGAATCAAAA
Organism: Pinus taeda; assembly: GCA_000404065.3. NCBI lineage: Eukaryota > Viridiplantae > Streptophyta > Pinopsida > Pinales > Pinaceae > Pinus > Pinus taeda. The sequence goes on from APFE030322693.1 coordinate 803, forward strand.
AGTGTGAGAAATGTTCACAAATGAAGTTATGAACAATTCAGGAACAATGTCAATTATAGTGCATGATCTAGTCAATGTTTGGGACATGGTTATTTGTACCGTGTGTACAGGTGGGAGGACTATTAGAGGGATTCTAGAGGAGCCCTATTTACGAAGGAATATTAAGTTATTAAAAGAGCAAAATTATTTGAGCCTAAGGAGCTTAACCTTGAAGGAGGGAAGGGAAGTCAAGAGGGCTAGTGAACGAACCCTAATTCACTATGTGGACAAAGATATCTTCAGTGGAAAGTGGGCAACCTCCTTTTCCCTAAGACTTGCCTTTTGTGGAGCAGTAGTGAGGCAAGTAGTGTGGTAGTTTGAAGACCCTATGAGTTGGAATCCTTGATGGGAAAAGGAGAAGCTAGAGGGAATACTGTATGGGCCAAAGGTCAGTGACTGAAAGGAGATGCTTTCACTAATAGTGGCCGATTGTGGAGCTAGAGATGCATACTTTTAGAGGGAGCAACAAGGAAAGATTTTGTTCATTTAAGGCTTCTATGATCCATATCGTTTATGAAAATAATTTTTCAATGTAAATCACATGAAGATACATTTGTCGACGCGTTTTGAACCAACGAATGTGGTTCATTGTTAGGACAAGTTGAAGAATCAGATCATAGCTACATGTTAAATAGAGAAAACATATACTCCAACGGCTAGGTTTGACTGGAAAACGACTATAATAGATTGGGTTGGACAAACAGTTATAATGGACCCACAAAACAGCTATTTTTGACCAATTGAATTATTTAATAATATAAATAAATAGTTATCAAAATGTTCTAGATTAAATCTTTTTTTTTGTGTGTTATTAATCAAGGGATATAATGAATAATAAGGATTTAACATATAACTAAAATAATAGTATAACTTATTTATTAATATTAATTTATTATTATTATTATATCCATACAATAATATTCTAATACTAATGGTTAATAAAACTTCTAACCATTAATATAAATTAATTGAGTGTTATTAAAATTAAACTAGGGATATAATGAATTATAAGGATTTTAATATTAACAAAAATAATAGTAATAACTATTATTATATCTTTATTATTATTATAATATTACAATAACATAAATATTCTAGTTACTAATGGTTAATTAATATAAATTCATTAGTAGAGTTATCTAATATGATCATAAATTAATTACTTAAATTAATTAATTATCATATACTAGATGATTTTCACTCAATTATACAGTCATGAAAAGGACCATCTCCTAAACGAAAGGGGAAAGAGAGGGAGATTTCCAAAAAGGACCAAATACCATAAATCAGAAAGAAGTTTCCCTATGGGATAAAAAGAGCAAGTCAATAGCAGAGGGAGGGGAAGAAAGGGAAAGAAACAACTAGGAAGAGAGGGTAGAGATCCTGCAACTACTTATCTTCCAAACATCATCTCTATTGAGATTGCTTGGTCTCTTTTCAATCTCAATTTATTCTCTAAATTTGCAGTGATGGAATTGTGAACCTTAACAATGACCTGGGCCTCCTCAATACAAACATGATGTTTAGTCTTTTCTGCATGTTTCGCTAATGCAGAAGACTTGGTTCTTCCATGCTTTAGGTTAGTTGCGTGTTCATTAATCCTTTGATTAATATAACGACCAATCTCCCCAATTTAGGGGATCCCACAAGAACAAGGAACAAGAAATGTAGACCTGGATGTCATCCTAATGGTTACTCATACCTCCAGTGTTCTTGTGAACTCCGTGATTTCATGACATCTTACTAAAACAAGTTGGTTTTATGCATAATGAAGATAAATTATACATGTATGCATGATTCTATATCCTAGGGACCACTGATAGGATTGCTAGGATTCTTAAGAAATATAATATTCCATCGACCTTTAGACCCCTTAACACCATTTGTAATTCCCTCTGGTCAGTGAAGGATCCTGTCAACCCCAAGGACATGAAAGGTGTCTATATTATTACTTGTTCTTGTGGACCCCCCACATTGGGGAGACTGGTCATTCTATTAATCAAAGGATTAATGAACATGCAACTGATCTAAAGCATGGAAGAACCAAGTCTTTTGAATTATTGGAACATGCAGAAAATAGTAAACATCATATTTGTGTTGAGGAGGCCCATGTTATTGGTAAGGTTGCACAGTTCCATCACCACAAATTTAGAGAATCAATCGAGATTGAAAAGACACCAAGTAATCTCAATAGAGATGATGGTTGGAAGATATGTAGTTGCTAGATCCCTGCCCTCTCTTCCTAGGTGTTTCTTCCCCTTTCTTCCCCTCCCTCTGCTATTGACTTCCTCTTATTATCCCACAGTGAAACTTCTTTCCAATTTATGGTATTTGGTCCTTTTTAGAAATCTCCCTTTCTCTCTCTCCTTTCATTTAAGAGATGGTCCTTTTCATGACTGTCTAATTGAGTTAAAATCATCTAGTATATGATAATTAATTAATTTAAGTAATTAATTTATGATCATATTAGATAACTCTACTAATGAATTTATACTAATTAACCATTAGTAACTAGAATATTTATGTTATTGTAATATTATTATAATAATAAAGATATAATGATAGTCATTACTATTAATGTAGCTAATATTAATCCTTAATTCATATATCCCTAGATTAATTTAATAACATTCAAATAATTTATAATAATGGTTAGTTATTAACCATAGTCATAAGAATATTTATGTATGGTAATATAAAAAAATAATATATAAAATAATATAATACAGTGTACTATTATTTTAGTTAATATTAAATCCCTATTATTCATTATATCCCTAGATTAATAACACTCAAAAAAAAATTTAATCTAGAACATTTTGATAACTATTTATTTGTATTATTAAATAGTTCAATTGGTCAAAATTAGTCGTTTTCTGGGTCCATTATAACCGTTTGTCCAACCCAATCTAATATAGTTGTTTTCCTGTCAAACCTAGTTGTTAGAGTATCTTCTTTCTCTATTTAATATGTAGCCATGATCTGATTCTTCAACTTGTTCTGACGATGAACCACACTTGTTGGTTCGAAACGCATCCGCAAATGTATCTTTGTGTGATTTCTGCTAAAAACATATTTTCATAAAGGCAAGAATTTCTCAAAATAAAGAAGTGATAGAGTTGCAGAGTATTTTGGGAAATAAAATATATTTAAAGTAGGTTCCCTAGAAGAAATCAGAGAAGCCTTCTAGTTCAGAGGGAGCAACTGGAACAACAAAGAACATGGTAATGTTGGAGATAGACTGAAGTGGACAAGGTTCCTCCAGGAAAACCTTCCTTTCTAACAGGGAGTGTTGAAAATGTTAGCAAGAAAGGGTTCCTTTATTTGTGCCTTAATAAATGGAACCACAACGTGTTTCTCCTTATGCATGCATAAGTTCCTATGAGTTAGGATCTAATTCCTAAAAAATTGGATGAGCTCCTAAAATTTAGGAGTGCAAGAAGTAGTTGACTAGTGCTAATTAGTGGAAGACCAAGTTTATTGTCTTCTAGTGAAAGTTATTTTAGCTAAAGGATGAGTTGATTTAGTCAAACTCCTAAACTATACAAAGCAGAGTTAACACAATCAATTATCTTTTATTAACTAGTAAATCAATAATTTGATTTTCCTCAAATAGAACTTGATAGTAATAGCCTAATTGAAGTTCTTATAAGGAGAAAATAGCCACAATTTCATCATGGTCTTGTGAGCATGAGTTGGTGAGAAAAAATATAATAGAGCTCACAGGTTTATGATAAGGTTCCATAGGGTTGTGCATGGATCTTATGAGAGGAATAGTGTGCAAGAGAATCTCCTGCACAAATTGTAGAGGGTCGCAAATATCAGTAGTCTTGCAAGGGTTTCATGCTTATAACGAGGGAAAACAAGTGAGTTTTCTGATTGAAACAATTGTTTTGTAAGAGATCTATTTCTCAATCTTTTTTATTCAATAAAATTTTCAAGCAAGTAAAGGGTTTTCCCAATTAGGTTCCCTAGAGAAACAAATGTGTTTTGAATTGTGTGATTGTCATTATTTATGTTTCTATTCCACTACAAATTTGAAGTAGATATTGTGTTTTAGTGAAAAGAAACTAGTTTCAATTTTCAAATTGTTCACTATAGTAGTTGCAGAATTTCAAGGAAATTCTACATTTGACATCATCTTTTCATTTTTCTACCTCAAGTGGATGCTCCAGGCCAAACATACTTGTTCATTTTAATTATATAAGTCGATGAGATGGTTATCTAGCTCTTCTGCTCCTAGATCATAATATTCTTCTTGACACTATTAAGGGGAAATCACATTATCTTATACCCTAGAAGAATGTGGTATATCTACCTCTTCTTGCTTTGTGTCTCTTAACAACAAATGTAGAGGCCTTCTAAACAATGACTAGCTTCTAATAGAGTATTTTGAGATCTAAGTGAAGTTCGCCAAAAATAATGGGATACCTAAAACTACTTGAGTTTATTGATAACATCATTTAAAGATTTGAGTATATTTATGACCTCCTTAAGGGTTACTGAATATTTCCCTTATGTGTAGACCTCAGTCCTCTTTCGCTCCTTAGACCAGCATACTTGATTGCATTACAGAGGTATTCTATACTTTTTATCGATGCCCTTAAACCAACATGATCGCTCTCTATATTTAAAATAGATCTAAGAGGATCAATTAATAATAATACTTTTATTATCCTGGCATTCACTTTTTTATTTCTCTAGCTATTATTCATGCTTAACCATTTTTCTTTTAAAAATTGTACATAGCTTAACCTTTAAATTAAATTTTTATAAAATTTTAATATTATTTGTTAAATAATCATTTTATTATTTTTTAATATACTTTAATAAGATTTTAATATTATTTTAATTTTTTATTTTATTGTAAAAAAGTTTCCCCCTCCCCTCATCTTGCATTGCATCAACTTTCACAAGCCAATTTCGTACCAACTAAATGTGTATTCTTGTAAGTTACTAGAGTATCAACGTGTGCTCTATGTGGTTTTCTAAAACAATAAAAATTTTGAGAGAAACATAGTTTCCTTTGTTAAGATGGATTCCTGCTCGTAGGTGATTCTGGGCAGACGTCATTTTCTTTCAATGCGAAAAAATATTTTTCAGATTTTCTTAACTGGTAAGATTCTTAGTTGGGATTTTGTTATTTTTTACAGGCATATGTTATAAAAATGTTATTACTTGGCTTACAATGTTTAAATTTTCATTCAATACTTTCCCAAGTGAAGGCTCTGGCTAATATTTACGCTAGAAATTGTAGTTATATGAGTAGTTATTGTTTAGCTTCCCTAGGGCCAAACGATAGTTTTTATCATTTTTCATTCATTTGATAAACATTAGGTCACAATTTTCTTTTGAAACTTCTCTATCAGGTCGGCAATTTTTTTTTTGTCTCTTCTAGATTACTTAAAATAACAATATATGGAGGACCATTATGGCTCCAAATAATCATACACACCTTTGTAACGTAGTTATTCTATGTAAAATGAATGTGACTGTCTTTTCTATATGTAGTAATTCTCACATGTGGTCGAGTTTGGGGCTAACATACCATTTCTATATTAGGTTAGGTACACACTAGCTTTCAATCGTGGATTCATGTGACAAACACTATCAATTGCTTCTTGTTTCAATTCAATCGGTTGCATTAAGCCTCATCTAGATGCTACTAGCACTATCCTAATGCCTCCTAACAAAATTTCCTTTAGAAGAGGGAAGAGTTATATTTCATTTTGGAAGAAAGAGGCCTTGTTTAGATGTGGTAGGTTTGTATATTTATCTTTTTTTAAAAGACAGTACAGTAGAAGAAATGTTGCCAGATGTTCTGCGAGGGTTGTTATTGTGAAGGAGAAATAAGTGAAAATAACATCCCCTACCAAGGAAGTGGGAGGTAAAGGGAGGAAATTAATGGTTGTATGATGGGATGACTATTGTGGATGAGCGACAACTTTACATCTCTTAAATAGAGGATACCAAGTTTCCATTGTTGATAGCCTTGTCTGTAGGTTATTCGACCAACAACTTTGGATTGTCTCTCTAACTCCCATTGTCTCAATTCATAGGAGAATAAAGAGATGGAGGTAAGTCTCTGATAAACATATTGAATTCTTTGTGGGAGATGTTTGTGATTTATATTTCCTTATATAGCCTTTCAAGTCCTTTGAACCTGAGGCAGTCGTATCCTTTGAATAACGTAGGTCTAATCCTTACTCCATGATAGACATAGGAAAAGCAGTCTATACTCAGTATAAAAATGTGATTGGAACCATGAATGTGCTTTTTTCTATCAAAAAGTTCAACTTAGAATTCCACGTGGGGGCTTCACTATGGGATAAATACCATACCATGTGGGTTCATATTGGGGGATATATATTGAGGAAACAATGGCATAATATATGAGGAGATATATTATAGGTGGGGAAATGGATTTTAATATTAGCAAGGTATAGAAAAATGAGAGCCTAAAACTTGTAACATGAAAAAATACCAAGGGGTATAAAAAATGTTAATGAAAAAATGGATGCCTACATTATCTAGTGGAAGTAGGGGTTTTTAAAATTCGGAAGGTGTATTGGGTTTGTATTGGTAGGGGGTTAAATAATGTGACTTTTAGGGGTATTTTCCAATATGTAATCAAATTACAAGTATTGTTTAATATGCCACGAATTCATGTGATAGGTCAGAGGTTCATTGAGTGAAGCCCCCGTGGAATGCCATTTTGTTAAAATGGGTACCATGGAAGAATATGGAACTCCTAGCATTGATATTGAGGAAGGGTGCATTACCATTACTCATAATGGTAGCACAGACACATTGCCATACCCAAAGCAAGGAAGTTCCTTTTATCATCTTAGCAAAGTTCACAATTCTCAAAACATGGCTTTTGTTTGCAAGGCTTTGGAACTAAGGGCTACAAACCTCAATCAGTGGGTGGTTTATGGATTCATAACTCCAAAAATGAAGACATGAAGAACTCATTAATAGGCTAGACTATGATGGTGTATTTGGGATTCCATTGAACCATTTTTGTGCACAAGAAGTTGTTGGAAATCCTCTCATAGTATATAAAAAGGGTTAGTTATCAAAATTATTTCATAAGACAAATTCGCAAATAAGCAACACATGCCCATGTTAGAATCCTTAGTTTTTTTTAAATAAAAAATTTATGATATTGATTTTTACAACTCTTTGGGTTGCAAATATGTATTGGATGTGTCTTGCCTGGGACGTGGAGCTCCAAGGAAACCTTAAAAAATAGTATGATGTAGAGAGTAGAAAGAAGTCACAACAAAGTTGGTATCAAGTATCGTGGGATGGTTATGCCTTAGCACACTGGTTGGGATTAACAAATCAGACAACTTCTACTTCACCAGAAAAAATAATGTGGATGGAACTTGTACATCCTATTTATTCTCTATTTGTATTTATTCTTAGTTAGAAGAATCTTATTCACATTAAATTCATGTATATTGGGTTCAGAAACAAAATAGTACTTGTATGGGAATAATAAGAGACTAAAGTTTGAACACGTCATTTACAAAATTAATATTTGTTGGATTACTTCAATTAGGAAAACAACTACTAGAAGATGAATATCATTGTTGATTTTGAACTTTCATGGTTTTGCCTTAGTTCTTGGATCAAAAAACGAATTTTATCGATGTACATTGAACAGAGACCTAAAACAATGTTTCATTATATTTCCTTCGGAGTAACTTATCCTCCCAGAATGGTACCTTCATATCTGCTTATACATGGGCAGATATCAATTTAGCTATCAAAGGTTAAGGCTTAAACTTGAATCCATGTTTTCACCTTACCTTGACTTAGGAGTCCATCTACAGAAATATTTCTTCCACTCCTACTGCTAAAACAAAGGAAAATTCTCATCACATGACCGGTAGCAGAGCGTGCAAATGGGTTGTTGTTGGAGAGTTATTTTGAGATTCACATGGAAAATCATTAGTTAGGGCTGACACTTTTCATGCTATAGAGAAGCCTTTCAATCATACAAATCATCATGCTAAGATCAAGTCAAATTCCAAAACTGGTAACAAGAAGTGCAAGCAGCCCAAAATCTCTTGGCAAAAACCTCACACAATTTCTAAGTTCTCCCTTTATGGCTAGTGGTACCAAGAAGGCAAAACATTCATCACCTCCTTCTAAAATTGATAAAACCCTCCTCTATTTATTCATAATATTCTTCAGTCTAATCCAGGTCATGTTTGAGTAAAGCATCCAAAGGGTACTTGAACAAAAGGAGTGGGATGCATCAAAAGTTCATCACATTTTGCCCAACAAGTGAAAATTTGTATTGGGATTTTCCCCCATATGGGGAGAAGTGTCTCAACCGAAAGGAACATCTAGCCCTAAATCCAATCCTCATATATATCCACATATATATCCATCTAAAGGTGCTTACGAGCTCCCTCTCCTTGAGAAGGACAAACATGTTGTAACATAGCTCACCTACTTGGCATATAGATCAACTATGCAAGTTTGGTAGGAGGAGATTGAATTACTTATTGAATTTATGTTAGACTAAGTTCATAAGTAAAATACTTATCTTTAAAAAAAGTGAAATATGTTTACAAGAATGGCCAGTCAATATAAAATTTGAAAATTATGTAAATAAAAACCTGTGACCATATGCTATTGGTTTTTCCCAATAAGGATAGACCTTAATGCAAGGGTTAACAGCCTTATTAAACCATGTAGGCCTTCAGACAATAACTTATAAGGTCTATGGATTGGGGTAATGTCTAAAATTATGGTCTGTGAAGAATCAGTAGATATTCCATAAGACTTGTAATATGTATTGCTTTTTACCATGTTTTAATATTAACTAGGTCAGTCAAGATTTAAGTAATATAATTTGTACGGAAAGAATGTTGTAATAGTAATTACACATCATTAGTATGCACATCCATGGGTGTGTGGATCATTAATTTATTATTAGACAGAACCCTTAATCCTCTTGACATGTATTAGGATAATTTGCCCAAAGGATAACAGATGTTGTATCTCATTTCATATTTTTATACATCCACAATTTGACAACACATTATGTGTATTTATACATAAGGACATTTAAACATTTTATTAATTTTTCATTGACCTCAGTGAATAGTAGATTGTAAGACCATTACACCCTCTTCTAGTCAACAATGGGTCTTGTTCGTTATATCTCGTTAATTAGGATTTAATCCTTGAGGAAGCTTTAGCTTATATGTTAAGAACATTGTCCAACAACATTAATACATTTATAATACAAGTTCTAAAGCTCCACTATCATTATTAAGCAAATTAACTTTCCCATTTCCAAGGTCTTGTCCTTATGAACTAGAATTAGAGAAACCAGATGTGAAATTCACGAAACGTAAACCAGGATGTCACCCTAATTGTTACTCATACCTCCAGTGTTCTTTTAAACTCCATGATTTCATGACATCTTACTAAAACAAGTTAGTTTTATGCATAATTAAGATAAATTATACATGTATGCATGATTCTGTGCACTAAAATTCCAAAGCATCTCATGGAGGCATAGGAAATACAGTAAGTCAATTTCTACACTAACTTAATAAGAAAGAAGCACCCTTCATGTGGAAAAAATTTGGAATCCAATACAAGGTATGTGTTTCATATGTATAAGGAGGCTAAGACAATAGACTAATTATTAAGTAGCATTAATATATAGAAACTTCATGTCCACGGGCTTTTGGATAGATTGTGATCGTGTGTTATAATAAGGCACACCTTCATGTGAAGTCACCAACTCAACTCCCCATCCCAATCGGGGTGATATATTGGACAGGATGATGAAGATGTAGTCCTCCCAAGCTTTAAACTATATATATATATATATATATATATATATATATATATATATATATATATATATATATATATATATATATAACATTCATACAATTATGGCATACTATAAGGCATTCCATGTAGACCAAATCTCATCATCAAAGTGACACTAGAGGCTATTAATCAGTACAAAACGTCATTCACTTAAGCTCTGCATTTAATTATAGCATCACCCATTGACTAGTAGTCACTATACAGGGAAAACCTAGGAAAATGTGCATTTAAATCATAGTGAATTGTGATGCAACTGCTACAGGAATTACACATAGCCCTCAGTGGTAGTTCCAGATATAACACTAAAAAAAAAGAACAACATTCTTCCATTAGCAATTCATAAATAGAAATAGATGGGCTGTATACATTGAGATTGAATAATGCAGGTGAAATAGTAGCATCCCATGTGAAATTCGCATTCCATAATTTATCCATCAACAAATTATGTATAGTACATTGAGACTGTGTGATACAGGTAGATGAATTTATAAATTTAAAGATGCAAGAATCACTTGCTATATTATAGTCTGTATGTAACATACAAATTACAAGCACATAAATCAATTTAGAAAGAGTTCATTGTATATAGGCAGATTACTATTTGCACAGGATTAGGATGGACATAATAACGATGCATCACAAAGAAAATGGAATTATGGAAGTTGTAACAAGGAGTATTGACAAATAAGACAAAAATGAGGAAAATGATGTTGCTAGTTGTTCAATTTTTGACCTATTTGGATTGGAGAATTTGGCAAATATCAATATCAATATCTACCAAAACGAGCTTCCTGTGTATGAGAATACAATCTCATTAGGAGAAAAATAAGACCATTGTAAAGCGGTTAATTGTGTGCTAGAGGAAGGTATGTAACTTATAACTTATCATACAATTGTCTTCATTTATTGTGTTGCCTTAACCTTACAAGGTATATGAAAATGCATAACTTGCAGCAACTCAAATGCATAGTACAACGTGCATAAATCACTTGTGCTTGATGAGTAGTTTATTAGTGACATCCAAGGATGATACTCTACCTCATTTTGCAATTTTAGTACCTGATGTTGTGTTTACCTTGTAGATCAAAGGGATTGGAATTTTGTGTTTCATGCTTTGACAAGTGAAATTCTCCACTTGTGACAACCATACTCTAAATCTGGTAAATTGAGATCCTCAACAGGATCCTAGAGCTTCTAAAATAGGTATGGTAATATTGGGTTTTAATCCTTGACCTATTAATCATGTTGGTTGTCCCAATTAAAAAGATTTCAAATAAGCGCATGGAAATATAAATATAATTCAGAAATAACAATAGTCAATTTCTAATATCAAATTGGCTTAATTGCGTGGTCAATGTGCTTACCATGTGTTTCATTTCCTCCAGCTTAGTTTCTCATTGGAGTATGTATTTTCCAACATTAATTTATGAGTGTAGGATGCCTAATACGATATGAAAGGAACTATCTCAGTGTTTTCATCTTCTCTAATTTTCCGTGACTACATTAAACACATAAAACTTCAATGGTTGTCTCAAAAACTTGGATGTTTTGTTTTGATACTTTGTGGCATCGGTCAGAAAATGAGTTGGGCATCTTTAATTTTATCATTCCTATCACTCCAATAAGGTTTAATATAATTATTATTGTTAATTTTTGTGCCTACTGTTAGATTAATTTTGGCTCTATGATAATTTCACGTCAAGATTTCTATCATTAATGGGATTTTTCATGGCATTTCATGTAAAATAGTTTATTTACTATCTTGATTACTTTGATGACCTTAAAACTATGCTTACACTACCTCAGATAATTTATCATGTAGTATGAAAATAAGTATATTCTTACGACATCAAAGAGATTTAGAATAGTTGGTGAGGGAGTGGGCTGTTAAGGCACTCTGTAAGTAAAGGTCACCAGTTCTAATCTCACTGATACCAAAAATCCAGCATGGTTTCCGCAGGTGCGGCTCAGGCCAGGTGCGATCCCTGGGTGATTTTGATGGCTTAGATGCCATTTATTTGTGGCCTCTCAGCCACAGGGTAAGAGTGCTTTTAGGATTCACCCACTTATCAATACATTAATGCAACTACTAGCTGAAGTCTTGCAAAATTTTTATGTAGTCGTAGGAGATGTTGCACTTTTGACACATCGATGGAATATTGTGGAATTCACACAGCCTTAGCTAGAATCAAGCTTCGATGGTGTGGTTCCGATAAGATAGAAATTCCAATGCGTGGGCATTTATACATCAATTTGCATTGGAGATGTGGTGTATGACTACTACATTTTTCCTATGAGTTGTTGTAGGAATTCTAGACCATGGGAGTAACCAAGAGTTTCAAGGGCATCCAAAGTAATAATTTTGTAATTGTATTTGGTAAGTGCAAGGTCGTGCATCTCTCTGTAGCTTAAATTTGATTTCATGTCTACAATTTCTCACTTGATATAATTAAGATTGCATTGTAAATATTATATAACACTTGTCGGGAAACCATAACTTTTGGCATATATTATTTAATAATTTATGCTACTAGAACAAAAGTTGGAAATTCTAGGTTTTCAATATTTTCTCTGTGTTAGTTGTGTAATGTTTTGTATTCCATGAAGATCATTATTATTGAATTAATGCAAGAATATTGTCTCCTGAACTATGAAAATCTAGTTATTTTGATTAACTCACTTCAGGATAAACCCTAAATTAGGAAAGTCACCACATGTAAATTTACCTTGGAGCTTCACTTTACTTCAAAGCAAGAGATTTGCATGACTCTTGATATTATATTTCTAATTCATATTATGTATTGGGACAACGTCATTGCTCCTCTCCATAGGATGAACCTTGTTATTATATTTTTGATTTATGCTTTGTATTATAACTCTGACACCACTGTTGAAATTTTGGTCATTAGCATGATTCCTATTACTCAACTTTGACACAATGTCTTGTCCCAAATTCAAGTCATAATTTCGAGCGTTTTGTTGAACATGTTGATTTGTTACTTGGATCAACTCAATAAGATTTTTTTATTCCATGAACGTTTTACAATTTTTCCATGCCATATCCTTCTTTTCTTTGGAAATCATTTCATCTTCATTCTCTTGGAGAAGAGTCTCATGTTCATGAAAATTGGCAATCCAACTTGAGTAATCATGTTTAAGTAATATATTCATAAAAGTAGAATCTATTCGTGAATAACTGAGCATATCAAATGATGGATTTTCATTAGAATTAACCAAAACTTCAATTGTATTCTTTAGCTGGGTGATTTTCTCTTTCACTTCATCAGAATTATTGGCAAAATTGTCTTATCTTCAAGATTGATAGAAGTAAAACTTACTCTTAGTCATGAACCTATGAATTTGTTTCTTATCACCAACTCTTACTGCAAGAACCTCCTTTTCTACCTGCTACTTATAGGTTTTTTCCTCCATTGTTCGTTGAGAAACCAAGTGATAGGCATAAACATGTTTTTTTTGTCCAAATCCCCACATACGAAAAGGAAACTGAAATATCATGTGTTGGATTACAGAAACCATCAACAATTATCACACGATCGGATGTTGGAATTTTTATACCCAATGATCTAGCACTAGTTGATATTAAAACACACTGGGCATTTTTATTTAAAGGATTACTAAATTTATCTACTAGTTTTTTCCTTTGGGTGCCACTACTGTGTCCATCAAGCCTATACCATTCTTTACCTTGCCTCCAATATTCATCTTTCTTTCCATGTCGAGGTAACTTTTTCAAGAATGGCACAATGAAATCTAATGTACTCAAACTTTAGCTAAAAACCAATGCCTTGTCACCTCGCTCAGAGCTCATGGCCAGGAGATCTAGAAATAAGACCATCTTACTGCTATAATAATTTTTTTCATGAGATTTATGGAGAATAATGTCCTCCCACCATTATCATATCATAGGAGAATCTCCTCCAAATCATTGTCTTTGTTTTTTCTTATCCAATCCTCTCTACATTTCATGCTATCTCCATTCAAGAAGTCATGTTTCATATCATCATCACTGAAGCTAAAATCCAAAATCAAATTCTCAATTGTGCCATCATCTTCTTGAGAGTCTATGTCCTCTTTGGCTATTTAAATTAGACCTTGATGATTCCAAATCTTGTCTAGAGGATGATATGCATTAAACAAGAATTTCCTATGTGCCTCTTTTACACATATATTTTTTATTATTATTCATAAACCCATGTACTTTTAAGAATATGACATATAATTATCGTTGTGATGGAGAATTTCACACAAATATCACATATACACATTTTGGAGGAAACTCAGCCTTCATCACATTCAAACACATATGTTGTACAAAACCTTTTAACCGTTCACATAAGACATGCGATCTTTGATTCATTATTTTCACATTATATACAGTTGAGTTAGCATGTTGCCCATTTTTTATGAGATTTTGGAAACGATTTTTGAACTCTACGTTTTTCCCATGAATCCTTCATTTATATGTTAAATCAAAATTTGAATCCTCTAGCTTTAGACCTGAGAAGAGCATATGCTAATGTTTTCATCGAGAGGCAATATCCAACCCAGTATGCAAGAGATTTTGTAATGTCATGTCCTGTAAACATTTTGACTAAATCAATTATATAAAAATAAATTAAATTAATTTTTAACCCTATGTTAAATTAAATTAAATTGTGGGTAGACAAGCTATAAACAACTCTTTCTTTTTGAGTCAAAGACACAATCTACCACGGTTCTGAACCAAGGGTTTTAGGAATACTTTTTCATTTTAGGGAGAATGTCTGAAACCATGCCTTGGTTTTTGTTAGTCCTTAAGCTGCAAGATTCATTTTCTCATATGAACAGTAAATATTTTTACTTATGTTGTCATTTTTCAACTTAGTTTCTTGATGTTTATTTCTTTGTGTGTGTGTGTTTTCTTTAATCCGTTTATTTTTGTGTGCAAATGAATGCAGGTCTATCTACATGATGTAATATACATTCCATGGATTTAGCTACATATGAACTATCTGAGGGTCAAAATGCTGAGTGTGGGGGATTTCCATTTCCCCACTAGAAGTGTTGTACAAACACAATCACCTTTAAGTCACCCTTTACTTGATCATCACTATGGAAAAATGTAGTTTTTAAGATCCTTTACTTCCTTAAACAATATCTTCATATCATTTATTTCTTTAAACATGACCTTGAGTAATTTTGTTAGTAAAAATTATAATTTTTAGAATTTTGATTATAATTTAGAAAATGGATTAAAAATAGGACAATTATGATTAAAATTTTGTTTATGTTTAAGATTATTTATTAGGAAGAAAAAGATAAATTTGGTAAAATTTTAATTTTGCCAAATCTATCAAATTTGCAACCTTAGGATGAGAAATTTACCAGCGTAGATCCATCTTAACCCGAACTATCAAGCACTGAGAGGGATTACCCGAGGTGCAAACACTTCCTCAAGTTTTACACTCAAAAAATGGTTTGCACCTTCAGAGATTTGATCCCTTTCAATGCTTAATAGATTCAGAGTTAAGATGGATCTACACTAGTGGTATTTGCAATACCTACTTATAAATACAAATATTTGATGGATGTATCACCCCCCTCCCCTTCCCTCTTTAAGTCATAAACTGAATTTTACCTTAATCTACTGAATTCTTTTGTCGCTAAAATGTTTCCCTCTCAATTTATAATTGGATTTACGTAATTATTCTACTAATCGTTTATGTAGATATATGGAATGACTGAGATGAGTAGTTCAATCATCAAGAGTAAAGGAAACTACATAAAGCATTATGGTTCAGTGGGCATACTAGTCCCCAATGGAGGATAAGGTAGTTTATATTGTAATAGGGAATGCCTTTCCCCCCAAACGAAGAGATGAATTATGCTTTTGGGGACCTATGGTTATGAAAGGTAAGAACACATTATCATTAGGGGACTTTTAAGGTATAAAATGGGCCTCCTAAGAAAAATGTACAACCAAAGTAAACTTTATAAGCACCAATGGCATTGTAGATGATGATTTCAACCATGGGGCTGATTCACCATTTTTGGAGTGAAAAAAAGTAAGAATATTATAAAATAATAAAATAATAAAACTACGTTTCCAACTCGTATTTTCAACTTATCTCCGTAAGGTTTTACTGAAGTTTCGAGCGGGATTACTCATTGGATGCAAAATTAAATTCCTCATCCAAGGAGTACCCACGTTGCATACTTTGATGGACCCCCCTACACAAAAAATGAGAAATACATGAAACAACGTGATTGCAATCACATTTTTCATGTATTTCTCATTTTTTAGGTAGTAAGGTCCATTAAAAGTATTCAACATGGGTTCTCCTTGGATGAGGAATCAAATTTTTCATCCAAAGAGTGTTTTCGCTCGAAATTTGAGTGAACCCATAGGGAGATAAGTTGAAAATACAAGTTGAATAAATAGTTTTTCTTTTTTCCCTCTAAAATTTGATGATGTTATCTAATCTTATTTTATTATTTCTGCTATTATTTTATCATATCTTTATGAGGCCCATTTTAGACCTCAAAATTCCCCTAATGGATACATTTAAAGCATTTATGAGATGATATGAATGTTACTAGCATCCTTCAAGATTTTTATGAGAAGAAAACAACTACAATTATGCACAGACTTTTTTGAACTCCAACAATAAAATTAATTCCACTACTACGCTATTCCTTTAACCTGAATTGACATATAATTTACTTATTTTCCTTTGTAAATCCTACATTATATCCTTTACGGCTCTCTTACGAAAGTGGTTCCCTCAGTGTTCTGGATAATGTAAAAGGATTTCATGCAAGCCAACAATATTTTTTCACAAGATTTTAATTTATAAACAGTTAAAATTTGATCTAATCAACTTTTGCATCTCTACATAATACTACAAGAAGCTACATCCTCATCTGTAGATTCATAATATTGGCCTCTATATATCCTTGACGGACTAAAAGAGCTCATCAAATGCGAAGGACTTTTAGTATGTCTTGTTAGCTCTTGTTTGATACCAACAGTAATTGATTACACCCACTTGAGAAATTTTGCAATTACATTCATGAGATATTGTTTATTGTGTCATGAAAACCCATTTCAGATAGCACCAATGGAATTTAAGGAGCTTATGTTGTGCAATCCAGAGATTGAAGACTCTACAGTAATACGGTGAGAATTCCCAGCTTTCTATTTCATTTTTTGGGAAACTGAATTGAATAAGAGAA